>NCQV01097155.1:2742-16807 GCA_002740545.1 Lophocereus schottii
TCTCTCTCTCTGTGTATATATATTTATATAGTTTAATCAGAATATCTAATAATCCAGAGGTCTTCCTGCATATGCTCCGGGAACAAAGGTTCTCCATCAAAATAGGCAAAGCAAACAATTGCAATGTAATCTAAGCAGAGACATTCACACACGGTGGGCTCTTCCCTCCATTGTGGCCCCCTTCAATTTCATCAGCACCCGTCGACCATATGCTGCAAATTTCTATCAGAGGGCCGCCGTTAGGGATAAAGAAGCTTTTTGAGAACTTTTCTTTTCAAAATTTCTATGGGGGAACAATGAGGTCTGAAATTGTTCCTTTCCTTGCCTTGAATATGCTAATAGCTCTAGCCCCTTTTCACCTTTTCGTCATCTTTAGCTTCAGGGGCTCATCATCAACCTCCAATTTGCTTTTGTGATTCTGGGTAGAAGAATAAGAACAAGAAGATGGATGTTACAGAGCGAGTGTTATGTGGGGATGATATATTCAACCCGGTTTTATCGATGGGTTTGCAGGCATCTTTGATTCTTTCAGTATCTCATCTGCTTCAAATTGTTGTCAAATCCGTTGGTATTCCTTCACCTATTCCTCAAATTACTGTGAGTTAATTATATCTCTGGCCCTTCCCCATTCCCGGTTGTCCCCTATTCTTTGGCATCTTCACTTATACTGGTTAAGTGCATGCACAAAGGGTCACAAACATTTTGTTGATGAAATTGTTTGCAATACTTTTTTAGGTGATGCTTGGTTGAATGTAACATCATGCACTCAATCTTGTAAAGCAATCATAATTACATAGTTTGTGGTAGCTGGTCATAATTACAAGGTAGTCATTTGCAATACTTTCTTACAATCAAACAAAATAATAAAACTACAATTACAAACTTGTTTACATTACAAGGTTGTTTACATTCAACCAAATATTACCTTAGTGTTGAAGGATGTAAACAGGCCAATGCTAGGAGGATTTTATTCCCGTAAGGGAATTTGGAGGGATGTTATGTAATGAAAGGAATAGAAAGTATAGGGTGGTGTTTCATCATTTTGTTACAATTCAAGCTGTTACTGTTAATAAAGGGTATAAGGGTATTGAACCCGCATCTCTAGTAACAATTATGAGAGATTATTATGTAATGAAATGAATAAATAGCATACGGTGGTGTTTTATCATGTAGTTACAGTTTAAGCTGTCACAATTTAAAAAGTATACCAGGGAATGGAATTCTATCAGCTAATGTTCTCTGTTGCCGAATGAAAAAGTCGAGGACTTTTCAAATCATGTTGTTTATGCATGTTCGTAATTTTCAAAAGTATTTGAGTTTTGGACTCACAAGTAGGATTCATACAGAGGGATCGTACATATTGTCTTATGAGAATCAGTTAACTAACAGGTAACGGCTATTGCTAATGTTGTCTTCTATGGTTGCTTGAAACAATTGTCATAACTAATGAATTGCATCCTCTTTGTGTATGGTCTCCCTCCCCCCTCTCCCCTTGATGAAGGGAAACTGGTATATTATTCTAGGCCATTTTAAAATAGACATCAAGTTCTATATTTTGGATATATCAAATTCTTCTACAAAGTTAGTCTGGCCACGTGTTGTTTTAAATTTCTCAAGTACCAATGCTCAAGCTTCTAAAATCATTCATAATATATAGACCAACGTTCTTATAACATCTTGTTATGAAAAGATGCAACATATGAGAGGTAAAAGATAAGTGAAGCTGTTAATTTTTTAATTATTAATTTTATATTATGCATCTATTTTATGGTTGTCATATCTTGTTTCAATAAAATATTTGCAAAAATTTTGATGAGACTAAGCTAATTGTTAAACAGGCTGGGTTAATAATCGGTCACTCGCTTTTGTCGAAGATAAAGCTACTAGAGAAGTATTTCTTCCACACTGCATCTGCTGACTACTATAATGTGTTGGCATTTTTTGGCCGAACTTGTGTTGTATTCTTGATCGGGCTTGAGCTTGACATTTCTTATCTAAAGAGACACCTACGTTCTGCAAGTATCATAGCATTTGCCTCTGCACTGCCATGTATGATCCTTTCGGGAGGCCTCTCATACTTTTATTTTCATTACTTTACGACTGAGAATAAACACTTCGCAACATTTTTATTCGTGTTCATGCTGGCTGTGGCTAATTCAGCCTCTCCACTGGTTATCCGCTTTATAGCTGACTTAAGACTAGGTACATCGGACTTTGGGCGTTTGGCCACATGCTCCTCTTTAGTTAATGATATTACTATCATATTAATTGGTGCTGTATTAATGAAGATTACTGACCCAGAAGGGTTTAAATGGTATGCCTGGTTGTGGTCTTTGCTTTTCACTGGCTTGATTAGCTTTGCAGTAAGACGAATAGCTATTCTGATTAATCGATTGAATCCAGAGTATCAATATTTGAGGAATCATCAGATTGTTCCTTTGTTTCTTCTCGTTTTGCTTAGTGCAAGTTTTGTCGATAAATGGGGAGCAGCTAATAGCATTGTGACAGCATTGATTATTGGAGTGGCATTCCCGCGTGAAGGAAAAACTGCCCGAACAATGTATCACAAGCTTTCCTTTGCTGTTTATACATTTGTACTCCCTGTTTATTTTGGCTACACTGGTTTTCAAGCAAACTTTGGAGATGCCATCATTCTGAAGAATTTCATCGGTTGCATTGTTGTTCTACTTTTAAGCATTGGTGGTAAGATCTTGGGTACTCTTGTTGCTTGTCATCGTCTAAAGATTCCGACGAAAGAGGGTATTGTGCTTGGTTTGCTACTTAACTTGAAGGGTCATTCTGATGTTCTAATCCTTGGAGTAGTTAGAGCACGAGTGGTATGTATCTAACTATATTGTCTCTTTTAATAAGTTATTCTATGAAGAAATAAAACTTACGGTAGTAGCTAGGCAAGTTAGTTGTCTTTCGATCTCTGATGTTATCGCCAGACCTAATTAAGTGTTTATTTTACTAAATTGCAGGATTGGAACGATCGTTTCGTTGAGATGATGTTAATAACAATAGTTCTCAATACACTGTTGTCAGGTATTGCAGTGGCTTATATGGTGATAAATGACAGTAATACCTTTGGTTACAGGGCAATGCCACTCGAGCAACAAAATGCAGAAACGGAGCTACGTCTGTTAGCATGTGTTTATGGTTCACGCCATGTGCCAACTATGGTTAAACTCTTTGGCTGGTTAAGTTGGTCAAAAGATTTGCCTGTATGTGCTTATCTTTTGCACCTAGTTGAGCTTATTCCGAAAAAGAGAACTAGTAAGATGTATAATCAGTTAGAGGATGATGAACTCAGTGATGATGAGGCTTATGGTAGAAACGATGCAGTGGAGATCAATGACACACTTGATGCTTTTATTGCAGAACATAGGATATTTATCCGTCAAATGAAGATTGTTGCAAGTGTATCACGTATTTTTGAAGACATATGTGAAGCAGCAGAAGACTTACGAGCATCAATTCTGATCCTCCCCTTTCATAAACACCAACGAATTGATGGAAAGATGGAAAGTGGTAGAGAGAGCATAAGATCAACTAATCATAGGGTGCTTCGTCATGCCCCCTGTACAGTAGCAGTTCTTATTGATCGAGGACTTGGGGGTTTCTCACGAGTACCTGATATGAATTCAATGCAGCATGTTGCAACCTTGTTCTTTGGTGGACCTGATGATCGTGAAGCATTGTCCCTGAGTGCACATATTGCGATGCATCTTGGTACAAACCTAGCAGTTATTAGGTTTGTCCAAGCGTCTGAAAGGGATAATCAAGAGAGAATCAATATTTCGTTGAATGGGAATGAGCAGGTTTTGATGGCAATGCCCAGTCGAGGTGCTGAGGACGACGTGGATAATGCCTTTCTGGAAGAGTTCTACAACAGGTATATCATGTTTGCAAGTATTAACAATTAAGTTTGATGGCAACATCAGGAAATTCAAACAAAATGCCCCTCAAACTGTTCTCTATTTCTTTATAGAGCAGCAAGCCTTCAGTAGTTTTCGATCTGAGGTTTAACGTAACCACTCTCTTTGTATTCAGGGTAAGGCTAAGTTTGTTGCAGTTGATCCCCTGCCAAAAATGTATGCACAATATGTCATAAAGGAACTCCTGCAATATGAATTTAGAAGTTTGATGGGTAATTTGATACAATACTAAAGAAAACTTGTTTGAAAATATGCTTGATTTGGAACTTTGGATTTTGGTTTGGCTATAGAATCGTAATTGTATGTGCTAGTGCTTTGCAATGATCTTCCTTCCAAAGCTGTCATTTTGGCGAAATTTAACTTTAATAATCCACCTGCCCCCTTTTTGTTTTTTTTTTTTAAAAAAAAAACAGAAAACACCGTCATAGATCAGTGTTTTTAAGAGTTGAGTTCAGTTGTTTAACTTGAAACTTAGTTGCTTTTTTGTGTCAGAGCTGTTAAATTGATGATCGAATGAGCCAAAAAGTATAGCCTGCTCGTTTGGCAAGTCATCAGATAGAGAAAATGAAGCATATGGCTTAGAATGGAAGAATGTCATGAGTCCTCAAAAAAACAAAAGAAGAAAAACTTATGGATCTGTTTATTGGTTATTAGGTATGTCACCTCTGGTCAAGTGGCCTACATGGAGAAGCATATGAAGGATGGGGCCCAAACAGCAGCAGCCCTACGCGATCTTGTTGATATGTACCAGTTATTTATAGTAGGAAATGGTGGCCGTCGAAATATGACTATAACAACAGGCATAAGTGACTGGGAAGAGTGCCCCGAACTTGGAAATGTAGGTGACCTATTGGCTTCCTCAGAATTTGACTCCAGCTGCTCGGTCTTAGTCATCCAGCAATATCGCCCTCCAACAGATTAAACAACCTGTGTATTGGCATAAAGACCATATCACGATATCTACCTTTGCCTTTGTGCACGTTTCTGGGAAGACAGACTGACATAGGGTATGTCATAACTTCCTCATTTTGCCAGGGGAATGCTTTTCAAGATTGATGTACAGGTACATGTCCATGATGAACTCAACTTACCTGGCTTTTGGTAGATATCCGTCACTCAAGAAGCAATCAACTTTGCCAATCTCTTGCTGGTTTAACCTCAAATGGGAGATGGGATATTAATGAATTCTCTAACTTCAGCATTTTGGTCAGTTTTGTATGGCAATATGTTGAATCAGATCTCCTAAACAACTAAGAGAGAGAGTTCAATTGGTCTAACTAGGTCCGTTTCTTTTCGGCTTTCCCTTGTGAGATATGTATTTCATAATCTTAGACAGACATAGACGTGTGGGGAACATGTACACTGAAGCCTTTGACAATAGGCAGCCTACAATTAAAAAGTTTCTTACAGCAACTGTACAGGCCAATCTTACGTAAATTACCAAAAGAATGGTTTATTTTTTCGTTGTTCATCACTTCCATTGAAATTGTTCTCTTTGTCACTTATTTTATTTTATAGCATGATCATTGTTTATGGATTCCAAAAGCAAGTTACTGATATAACATTTGGGATAAGAGTTTCCAACTGCCACCCAGCAATCTGCAAAGAAAGCTTGTAATATTAGGTTCTTGAAAAAAGTATAATAATTGCATTGTCAAAAAAAAAGTCACTGAATCAACTGAGAAGTCAATTAGAGAATTAGTTTGTGAATTTGATTTATGATTAATTGTAAAGAATTAAAGTGATTTAATATTAGGTCGGGACCCATTATACCTCATCAATTGCCACCTTATTTGGTCCAGATTGAGGATCAGGTGTTAATCATAATACCAAAAAATCACTGCATGTGGCATTGCTACTCCTTAAAAAAAAAACTTATGTTTTGATGTATTCATAGATTATATAGATGTTCTCCTTATATACCATGCTAGCTCCCCCAAAATAGTGCTTAGAATCTTTGGAGTAATAAAAGGAGTTTCATGTGCTAATTTTATCATCATCATCATCATCATCATCATAATAATTTGGTTTGGAAGGGGAAACATTAAGTTTTAGTATACTCATAGTTATATCTAATACTATTACGACACCAAAATTTGAATTGTTTAATATGCACTAATCATATGATATACTCGCCTTTATGGTTTACAAAAGTGAATTTTAATTTTGGGTAAAAAATTAACGGAAATAGGGGAGGATAGATACCATTACGTTGACCCTGTTGCCCGAAGTTATGATATAATTAGTATTAAGCACCCATGTGACGCATATGATTTATGTTGACCAAAGGAACAGTCATATTGATCATCCTATTAATTGATAGATATAAAATAGTTAATTATATATTAATCATGCCCATTAATTACCTAATGATAGTTTCAGCTCAGTGCTACTATATTAGGGGATCAGATTAGGGAACAATATACAAAAAATGAAGCAAGCAATTCTCTAGATAGAATCTACTATTTGCTTTCTCCCTCACATTATCTAGCCATTTTCTAGGATTTGGGTTTGGGGACATAGATTCAACGATGACTCTAGTAGTCATTGATTGATTTTCATATTGATTCATGGCCAACTCCTGATCAACAAGATCATTTATTTTTGCATCACTAAGGTATGTCCTTAATCTACTGACAATGGTATCAGAGCCATGGTTGCTTGGTCGTGACCCCGACTGATTCAATTACGGTTTATACGCTATTAGTTTGTCTAATCTTGCTATTACGTTAATTAGATTAATGCCAGTGTGTTTTCGGTGAGGCTGTCTTGCAATTATGTTGATATAATTGATAAAGGCATGGTTTTGTATGCTAAGTTCAATTCTAAAAGCATGATGCGTTCATTGTTTGTTTTCCCCGAAACCCTAGAATCTTGAGCCATAGCCTAAGTGGCCGAAAATCTAGAACTTGCCTGCAAATAATTAATAAAATGCATTCAATACCCAACACCCTAACTCGCCACTAAATCGAGCATGTGTAGCCAGGACTCAACACTCAACACCGAACACTGCCCCTCCTCCCTCAACGCTGCAAGGAGGTGGTCGCTCTGGCAGCGGGCTCTATGAGACCTAAGTAGCCTACGGCAACAGTGATGGAGAACTCTGACGCCCCATATAATTTTAAATAAAATTTCTAAAGAAAAAAGGTTTCTTAACGAAAAGGTAGAAACAGAGTGAAAAGGTAGAATGGAGCATACCCATTAGAAACCGCAGGGAGGGGTGGCATGTATCCGTCACACACCGGCGAAGAATGTCTCTCTGACTACCATCTTCCTCAACCATCTCCTCCACATATCAATCTACTTGAAATGTCCAAAGAAACCACAGAAACGCCACCATGCGTCACCATGCGCCGCTGTGTGGAACACACCCACTGTCATATGAGACGCGCGTTGAGCGAGTTGACATTGTATTTCGTCTCTTTAGCAGATGATCTACACCTTCGCGGTGTCGATTTGCGAGATCTAAGGTCGTATGCCTTCGATTGGAGGCAAAAGGTGGCGGTTTTGCATCATGTCTGTGCTGTTCTGGGACGGCGGTTTGGCAGCTAGAGCCTTGATGGTGCTGATATTCTCAGCGCCTCACTGGCGACCTAGAGTGGGTGAATGATGATGATAAGGATGAGGGATGAGTGGAGCTTCGGAGGTCCGTGGGCGGGTCCATTTGTTGGTTTGGGGTGTCCGAACCAAAAAAAATTAAAAAATAAAAAATCTAGAAGTTATCTTGAGGAGGTCAGATTAATATATGTGGACATTGGTAAAATAAGTTCACAGAGTTATGCACACTCTTCAAATATACTGAGTTCCGCATAGTGATATTGTTTAATTTTTTAAATACAAAAACTTCATCTATAATGTTGAAATTTAATAGAAAAATAAAATAAAATAAAATACACCCAAAAAAATCTAATGTGTTATTTGTAGTTTTATTTCATGTTTTCGCATGTTTACTTTATTGTTTAATGTTGATTTTTTTCGTGGTTTTATTGTTTGGTGCTGATGATTTGTGTTATATAACTAACAGTTTTAGTAAATAGTAGGTAATTGTAACATTCTATGATTACAGTACAATCTATGTATCAAATTCAAAATATGATGGATCAAAGAGAACATATGAGTAGTACACTATCTTTTTTTGAGTAAAAATGTAGAGCAGTGGCATATATTATTATTGCATACCAAATTTCGCTGGTGTAAAAGTACAAAATGAAACATTTGTTAAAAAAAAAAAATGTGAGCAAAGCATCTATACAATATAGACGTCCATAGTACATATGAAATAATTTTTCCCTCTTGAATAGTGTACGTTAGTGATGACATTAATAGCTCGACACTCCTGTCCTAAATGTCTAGATCCACTACTACGGTGCTCCATTTTTACTGAGACTACTGAGAGAAATCAATTAGGCCAGAGAGGGTGAGAGATGACATTGAGAGTTTGAGATTTTGAGTGACCACAAGTGTCCTGTTTATTTTTTATTGGCCCCCTCATTTTCCAGTTTCTTTCATTTTACTCTGCTTTAAAGTATGAATCTGTTCCAATTATTGTTGTGTTTTTGTTTCATGCTTTTATATGAATAAGATTCATATTAAGTTACATTGCACATAGTCTTGTGTTATATATCACTATTATGTAAAATTCGATTCAGGTAATTTAATTTTAAAATATTTTTTTGAAGAGTTTCATGCCATTATTTGCATGTATATGGTGTGTAACCATTTTATGAATTCATTTCATAAAATTTAAATTCACAACATTAGATGAATACATCAGATGAACACACACACAAACACACATATGCAGACCTGGCAAAAATTGACCCGATCCGAAAATTCGACCCGAACCCGAGTGAAAGTTTTGGATTTTGAACACGATTTTCTCAACCTGAACCTGAAATAAACCGAACCCGAAAATCCCGTAAATTTTTGGGTCAAACCCGACCTGAACCTGAACCCACCCGCTCGACCTGAAGATTATGTACTTGCTTTTTATTTTATTTAATTTTTTCTCTTAACAATAATAGTTTTTCATTATAACGAATCATTTAGGAAGATGTTATAGAATTACCACATTCCTTTGCAAACTAGACAATGGTTCTCTTTTTTCCTATAAAACAACGTCATATATAACATATAAATGGTACAACTTTGGAAAATGGCCATGAAACAACTCTAATATTAAGAAAAACAATTTAGAATTAGATAAGTGTTAAAAATATATGCGTCATACTATTATACTCTTCATAAAATGAACATGTTTCATCACGTTTTAAATAAAATTATTCTATAATAATCTAAAATTTGGTTTTTATAATTAATAGACAATTATAATATCTTGCGTGCATATAATATTCTTTCGTTTGGATTTCCTTCTAATTGGCCTCAAATCTAATGCAATGTTGGGCAATGGACCAACTTAAGTTCGTGTCAGGATCGACGAACTAATAAAGCAAGCCTGATTAGGTAATCCTAAGTTAATCAACGAAACATCAAATTATTAAACGGGCTATTAACGGGTTGAACTGTTCTGACTCGTTAACATGCTTTAGATGAGTCGACCCATGAATGACCGATCAATTATTAATATTTTAATATGCGGGTCAGCTCATCCAAACGTGACTCATTGTCCACATGCACATGAAAGTCATATGTCATGTTGAAAAGTTTGGATGTTTTTGATATTCTTTGAAAAAATTACAATTACAATACTTGTTCATTAAATGAAGATAATTTTAACGAATAAATATGCCGAATTTTTGATTTTGACAAAAAAAGAAATAATTCATTAAAAAGGCGCTTCAAACCCATTGCGCTGATCCGAAACCTCGTAAAATCAAAATACGCGCGTCTGTATTTTATCTGAACCACATGCACCTGACTTGTATTTTGCCCGAACCCGTATATACCCGACCCGTATTTTACTTGCGTGTCTGAATTGACAGGTCTACATATATCTATCTATGTATGTATATATGTATGTATATATATATATATATATATATACACACACACACACACACATATACACATACATACATACATACATACATACATACATACATACATACATATATACATACACACACATACATACTGATTCCGAAAATTCTCATAAGGTGCTGAAGATGATGACGTAAGACGAAAGGACGAGCTTACGGGATGGCATGTGAGTCGCACCTAACGTTCTCCTCCTCCAAGGCACAACCTGCAAAATAGGCACCCTTAGGTTGTGGACTGGGAAACGTCTTTCCGATGGTCAAGTCAGTCAAGAATCCAAGTCAAAGGTGATTAGAGAGGGAGAGTAAGAGAGAGTCATGCGTAGTCCAATGAAGTGTCAGATTGTCAACCCCTTTCTCGGGGTGGGTAAGTGACTATTTATAGTCCTCGTAGTAAGGGATAAAATAGTAATCTTACCTTAGTTGTTCTGAACGGACCGCTGGTTTGGCGTTGGGCCCCTGTGAGGACCCCAAGGGTCCCGCCAGGAGCCCATTTCCAGGGGCATGGGCCTAGCCTGCGAGACGGTTCAAGTAGGCCCAGTGGGAAGATCATATTTCCCCAATTACTTAGCCCTTTCACATTTTGCCTGTATGTTGCGCCGGACGAGTAGTCAGGCAAAATGTGGAATCTGCCCATGGTCGGTGCATATCTGCAGGGCGTTGGAAATTGTTCCCATGTTCTGAACGGTCATTTGGCCGCTAATCACAGAGCCGGCCGGGCGTCTATGTGTGAACAAGTCTCGAGGTTTGGATGGTGGCTTGGGAAATCGCCCTATTAGTGGATATAAAACGTGGTTGCCAGGGGTGGGGGCTCTACCTTTCATCTCCAGTATCAGCCCTCATCGGGAATTCCTTACCATCGCTTTTCTCGTTCTCGGAACACCAGCGAGATGGCTCAGTATGTTATATGCAATTTCTCGTGGGATCGACATGGGGTTTCTTTTCCCTTGTTGCCTCTCCCCAATGATTTTCAGGCCTTGTGCCCGAGTTACGAACTTGCTGTGACCGAGGGAGCGGCTTAGTGCTTCCAACTCCTAGAACTGCCCCAGATCATTTTCTATGCAATGCTTCTTACCAAAGCTAAGAGGTTAGGGGTGCTACACAGGCGGACACTCCACATAATGGAGTCTGCCCTCACCGAGTTTCGTTGGAGCACCTTTGAGGTGTGGTTGTGGCAGAACGGAGATCGGATCCTGGAGGCTCGGTTCCGAGAAGAGGTCGAACAAGAGGAGGAGAGCTCAGACGCTAAAGGGGCCGCCTCCCCTTCGGGTGACGACAAGCAGGAGTGAAGCCGGTCAGGAGGTGGGCTGGATACGTGTCGGGCGTCTGCTCATCATCTTTTTTTTCTTTTATCAGCAATAAAATGACTGCGCTTTCCTTCTTTTAAGCTTTGTTGTTTTCCTTGTGCATATTGATTTGCATTAGCCGAATGGCTCAGCGGCCCTAGTAGGCTAGCGCGGCCTCGCTAGGTGAGAGGGTCACGGCCTCATCGCCCTTTTCTTTGATACCAAATTTGATTGTATGGCTTGTAGCTTCTCTTTTGAGGTTGCAGGCCCTTTTTTGTTATTTCCTTCGGGGGTGGCAGGATGGCCACGTGTCACGAGCAGATTGGCTACTAAGTTTCGGGGTTGTTTTAGTAAAATGCAACCCCCCCTTATACTTCTTCTATAAATACAAACCAATGCTCCTAGGAAGGCTGCTCAGGCACACTCTTTCGGGGAGAGACAGTGAGGAAGAGAAAAAGAGATAGAGGGGAAAAAAAGAGAGCTTTGCTCGCCCTCTTCATTATGGCATTTCCTCCTCTTCACGACACCAGGGAGATGGCTGGCTTCGTGAGAAGTCCTTTAGGTGACACTGGAGGAATGCCATGCGCCCATTCATCCACTTCCAGATGATTATTGTGATTTATGCTCGCGTTTTACGTTAGCTGATGCAAAGAGAGCAGTGCTTGACTTTAAACTTCCCAAGATGGTTAAGGCGACATTGTACTCCATGCTCCTGAATCATGCCGTAGAGCTAGGCATAGTGTACGGCCCCATGGTCGTCGATCTGAGGTTGACCCTTGATGGTTTGAGACGGGTGTCCTTCGAATCCCGGTTGAGTCGCAGCTGTTGCGGCCTGATGGGGGCGTGACTGTCTCAGCGAACGCCATCGGAAGGAGCCCACGGGCCAAGAGGACAGCTCAGGATCAGACGGCCTCCCGCCCCTTCCAGTGACGAAGAGTAGCATTAGCTTTTTGTAAATATTTTCTTGTATTATGCCTTTTTCTTGCGCCTTCGTCCATAAGAGGTGTTTGTAAGCATGGACTGCTTTTAATAAAAGATCAGCCCTTTATGCGAAGGGTTTGTTTCTCCAGGGGCCAATCTTGTCCTTGTTGCACAGTGGATAAAGCAGGCCCCGGATTCTCAGGCCACATGGCAAGAAAGGAGTGGCTCGCTACTGCTTCAAGAGATGTGCTATCTTTTGGGCTGCCTGTTTTTCTTATAAAGGGGGGTAGAACTCCTGGGAAGATGTCATTTCCTTAGATTCCTTATCTTTGTAGAGAGAGAGAGAGAGAACATAAGTAATTGAAGGGGGAGAAAGAAGGATGACCTCTTTTCCCACCTTCCTAGACACCACGCAGGTGGCGGAATATGTCAGGGATTACCTCCATTGGTCTTTGAGGGAATCCTCTACTCTCCGCCCCAAGCTACTCCCCCTAAATTTTCATGGCCTTTGCCCCAATTTCGATCTCCTCATGGCGATACAGTTTGACCATGCTGCCCACATTCCTGAGATGGTGTAGGCAATCTTCTGTGCCATGGTGCTCAATGAGGTTGTGGAGCTAGGACTCTTGAGTAGGGTCGCTATGGACCACATGATGTTGGACCTACAGGAGCGGAAGTGGGACATCGTGGAGGTTTCGTTACAGGATATCGATGAAAGGCTTAGGGGCACACAGGTTCCCCGCCTTATCGAGATACTTACTAATCCTCAGCTGTTGGTCCGCCCTAAAGAGACCTCTAGGCTGAGGGGCGCTGCTCCCATCTCAAATAATGATGATGAGTAGGCGATAAACTCTGCTGTACTTTTCTTTCCTTTGTTTGCTTTTTGTGTTCGCTCATTTCCTTCTTCTCTGTTCATGTAGTTGACATGCACTGACCTGGCTGTTATAATAAAAGATTCCTTTCTTACAACTTAGTTCTTTCATTATACCATGTGCTTTTATGTGTGGATTGGTGATACAGCACTCAGGTTTGAGGTCGAGTTAGAGAGACCTAACCCTCTTTTTTGGGGCCAGAAGGAAATTGTTCATCCCTAGGACCGAGCCTGATGGTCCTTAGCCTCCACCGGGCTGGAAGTGTGGGATTAGCTAGTGGTCAATCATAAGGTCATGTGTAGGGACTTCTGGCCCTTATTGGGGTTAAGAGTATAGCAGCTGGCTATAGGGCGTGCTGAGAGACCTCTAGCCCCCGTTGGGGCTATGAGTGTAGCGATCGACCATAACGCCGTGCCTAAAGACCGTTAGCCCCTACCAGGGGGCTAAAGGTATAGTGACCCGGCCATAGGGCTGAACTTTGAGACCTCTAGCCCCTATCAGGGCTAAGGGGATAGCGACCGGCCATAAGCTGGGGCTGTATGGGCCCTTGTTCTCTGTGAAGGAAGCATGGGCCCTTCTTTAGAAAGCAGTCAATCTAACCCTTATCTGCCAGTTCGTAAAGGGCCTTTTTCAGCTCATGACATTTAGCTGTAGTGTGCCCATTTTGCTCATGAAACTCGTAATACTTTCGTGCATTGTAGGGCTTTGGCGGCGCAGTCATTAGCAATGGTCTCTGGAGCATGGGATGTCCCCTATCCTCCATGAGAATGCTTATAGGGTCGGTGGTGAATCGAGGGTTGACTACCTCCAGTTCGAGCCTCCTATCCTGGGAGCCATGATTCCTATCACCACGACTGGGGTTCTTATCCATAATATCTCTAGCCTTCTCCGGGGCGTTCGAATTATCAGCGTAGATCTCTATGGCACGGATGAAATCCGAGGCCTTCCGCAAGGCCTAGGACAATGTGGACTCCTTCTACTCGGATAAGGAGAACTTGAAGTGTCTGCTCTTTAAGCCATTTAGAAAGGAGGTGTACGCCACCCAATCCTCT
>NCQV01097162.1:0-10217 GCA_002740545.1 Lophocereus schottii
GAGAACCAATATTCCAGGACGCTAGGCGTACCTTTCGCAATCCTAAATCCCTCCTAACCCCAAAACTCCTCGGAGGACAGGCTGAATCAGCTACATGGTTCGCCACAGACGCAGACACCTACAAAGCCCGAGCCTACCCTAGAGGTCTACCAACTAAGAAACAAATAAATAATAATAATAATAATAATAATAATAATAATAAAATAATAATAATAAAGATAATAATAATAGAGACACAACTTCCAATCCAATTGAGGCATCGAATTGTAGAACTTGAATAATTAAGACAAAATTCAGCACGATTCACCATAACAATTCGATTGAAAACAGATGAAACTATAAAACTTAGATCTAGTACTGAGAGAGGGATATACAGTTAGTTACCTTTGAAGGAGAGGATTAATAAGAATAAGTGAAGGTGGAATGTGGAAGCAGCAGTGATGGTGACGGTGCGGTCGCGGTCGCGTTCGCGGTGGCGGCCTAGCGCGGAGGACGGCGGCTGTTGGAGTCGGTGACGGTAACAACTTCCTCTAGCATTGCACATCACCTATCTCTGAGTTCAATCCAAAGTACCTAGTCTTCAGTCTTGGCACTAGTCTATGTTGATCTATTTCTTCTTATGACCCACTTTCGTACCAAATAATTAACTTAAGAATTTTCTTAAATGACTTCAGTTGCAGAAACCAACGGCTAGGACTAATGAGTTAGATGTGAAGTCTCAACTGGAAAATGAAGGGGAAGAGGAACCATACTATTTACATTTATGGAATATTCAAACAATGAAGAAACATGGGAGTTGGTATGATGAGCTTGCTGAGAAGGATACGAGCAGCTTCAAGAAATACATAAAAGAGAACTTGATATATATGGAGTGGATAATCTCATTCCCCAGGAGGCCTTTACCCGCATCCTAAAACATCATAAAGGATCAAATCATCAAAGGGGCATGGGTCAAGGTGTGATGTCATTTACTAAGTATCAAAACCAAGTCATTAGTGAGGTTGACATCCAAGAGAGAATTGACGCTGAAGTCAACAAGCGGGTATCCAAATCCATGAGTCATATAAAGCCCGTCTTCGTGCTTTAGAGGAAAGACTAGGTCCTTCAAGTGCACAAGTTAGTGATAACAGGATAATAAACATTTCTATTTTCTAGGAAATTAGTCATTATAGTGTAAATATAGCTACTATCAAGTAGATCATCTCGGCAGCTTTCTTCTTCTTCCACGGAGCACAGTCCAAGAGAATAAAAGGAATGTTGGATTTTTATACAGTACATGGTCATTGGTGGGATCAGTTAATGTGAGATATGAATTGGCTTTGTGATGGTTGTGCAAACTGTGAGGATTTGAATTGACATTGCATTGGTTGTGCAAACAGTGAGTACAGCACTAGAAAGTACGTGCTGTGTTTTTGAGGATTTATGTTTTAGATTTGGTTGTTATTTATGGATATCTAGGATTATGAATAGTTGTGGATATTTAGGATTGTAAATAGTTGTGGATATCTAGGATTGTTTTTATATTTTTCTTTATTATGTTTTAGTGATTTCATTGTGGTCATGTAATTAGTTTATGTTGGATGGTGCCTTGGAAAATGCTTAGGATATTTTTGAGGATTTGTTTGAATTGGTTTGCGTTGTAAAAAGCCATTGCTATTTGACTTCAATGGTGGAATTTTGTGGTTGGATCACGAAGACGCAGAACACGTATCATCATTTAGGTGCTTAGCACAGGTTGAACCGCACAATACAGGGTGCCCCGGCACTGTACAGGTTGCATCTGTATAGGCAGGCTGTACCTACACTGCACAGGTTGCTACCCAGCACAGGCAGGTTACACTTGTACATGCAGCAATGCACAGGTTGCTACCCAGCACAGGCAGGTTACACTTGTACATGCAGCAACACTTGCACTGTGAAGGCTGCAATTGCACTATAAAAGTTGCTGCCTTGCACAGCCAGCAGCACCTGCACTGTGCAGACTGCACCTGTAGCACTGTGCAGGTTGCTACCTTGTACAAGCAGCAACACCTGTACTGCACAAGCTGCACCTGCACTACGCAGGTTGCACCTGCTGTGCAGGCTACACCGACACCGTGTGAGTGTCGCGTATAGTTTTGTTCAGCAGCACCCAATTCCTGAATGTTGTCAATTTTCTGATTATTTAAGTAACATATTAAGCATTTTACCTTATTGGCAGTTACGAAGTCCATCCGTTTTAATATTTATTTGAGAATGATATCCATGTACATTGTCATATTTTATTATATGCAAATATGAACCGCTGCTAAGGCTTATTTCTTTATTTACTTGGTCTTTCACACAGGCATCCCATTCAAAGAATGATGTTGGACGAGCATACGTGGTGAAGAGGACAAGATGTTGACCATAAAGTCTTTGTTTAATTTTTCTCTTCACTTTCTTAATTAGTTAGCAGAATCTAGGTTTCTCGAATTTCAGTACTTATGGAGTTGTTCAATTTTTCATTCATTACAAATTCTAAACAAAGTACATTTATGAAGAATAAAACTATGTGATTCCACTTCTGATATATGAAATGAATTCTCATTCTCTAGTTTTGTCTTTGGCTTCCTTTATAGTCAAGGGGTCTGAAAAGTTCTTAATCTTTTTAGCCCTAAAACTTATTCTAATTGATTGTAAAGGAATGCCTAGTTTTGTGAAAAAGAATTTATCGAATATGCAAGTGCAGGGCAATTTCTGCATTGCCAGTTATAGCTTAACCAATTTTCTTTCTTTTTTAAACATGTAGAGGGATTAAAGAATTTTCTGGCAGATAGTTTAACTCATGAACTCAATGGTGATCATCAGAGCAGAACTCCTACTGGTAAAGGAGGAAATCCAAATTGTAATACTAGAACAAGTTTTTCCTTCTAGTAGAATCCTTGTGTATATTTTGGAATTTTACATAAAAAGTAGACCATGCTTTGGTCTATTGTCTTCTGCCTATCTAATAGTACAAAGATTTAGCCTTTTAGACTTACAAATGAATTATGTAAGGTGTCGTTATAATATTCAAGAAAAAATAAGTTTTCATGTTTAAGAAAAATGGTTTAATGATTGGTATACAGCCTGCATCAACTATTATCATAATATTCTTATGATATTTGGGAGTCATGGAGTACTATGATCTTCTTTTCTCATAGATCTGGAGTTGGTGGGGTTAGATTCTCAGCAAATTTAATCTTCTAGATGACCCCATCATGAAAGCAAGGGAATATGAAATGGTAGCTTACCTTAAGGAAATCCTAGATCCAAAGTACTTATTCTTCATAAGGCTAAATAAGTTTCAATAGTGCATACTTAAAAGGATCCATTGCATTCTTACATCTCCTGATGGTCCAATAAAAATTTCATATAATAGAAGTCTATTTGTTAAGGTACATTGTGCAATTATTAAGTATGGAAATGGAAAAGGCAAACCATCCCATTATCTTGTTCAATTAGTTAATTTGGACCATCCCAATGATCAACGACAAAAATGGTTTTCAGAACGGCAAGAAGTAGTCAGCAATCCAACTTTAGCAAGAGCCATCGATTTTTACAAAATTTATCATCAAATGTGGGCATTAATTGAACAAGAATGAACACTAATGGATTGCGAGAACACTACATTTGTCTATCATAATGATTTCAGCAAATATATAAAGGTAGAAAAAGCTACTTCAGAATATGTGTTTGATTATCTCTTCGACGTTAGAGATGGAAAACTCTTATTAGAAAAAGAAAAAAGATATCTTCATGAATTATTCAAAAAATAGGATCCAGAGCAACTTGAACTTGATGAAGTTTTTGATGATTCTCTAGATAATGATGGACTGAAAGACATTATTGGAGATGAAAGCATACAATGTATGACCAGTCTTGTTAGCATTGAAGTCTCTGAAAAGTTGTTGCACAATGATTGTACTATGTTGCTAGGCATCAAGTTAGCCAAATATTGTAGCCTACTATAGTCATGTGAGTGCAGCTGTAGTCATGTGACAATATAAGTGTATATATCATAGTTATTAGGGATCTTATGCAGTCTATTTCCTCCATAAACGGAGAGGTTGAGAGCTGAGAAGGGATACGGTCATTTAAGCATTCTTGAGCAAAAGAGAAGTCCAGTTTATCTATTTCTCTATAAGCAAGTGTCTCTAATGATTTTAGTAGCTTAAGTCTCTTTTTAATCTTTCCATTGTAATATTTCTACTTTCAAACTTTCAATAAAAGAACTTTCCTAATAGGGAACATTATTCAATCAACTCTTATGTCTTAAATATTATGATTTCTTCATTAAAGTCTCACAATCCATGAAAATGTAAAAGTGGCTATGGTCCAAGGTAGTAAACGAAATAGACCTCTGTTGTACCTAATATAAGGAAGGTGTGGTTAAGATTAAAAATCTATATAAACTCGAAGCTAAAGAAATACCAGGGTCCAATGCTAACTAAGTTCAAGTAATGGTCAAAACTCTCCAATTAAGCTTTAATTATTTTGCTAAGCATGGTGAACCTATAACCCTAGAAAATATCATGTTTATGATATAAGTAGTATATTGTGAAAACTAGTACTAGCGATGTGATTGTAAGAAATCTAATCATTTAAAACAAGTGTATTTCCTTGGAAATCCTAAAGTTAGTTTTCTTACATATTCTACCCAAATTAGGGATCTTTCTATAATTTTCAAAAGTTTTGGGCTAGAAGTACAAAAACCAAAACTGAAAGCAGGGTTGAAAAAAATTAATGCTAAAAAACTGAAAGTAGTTAAAAAATCAATATAAAAGAACCAGGGTTGAAAAAATTAATACTGAAAAACTGAAGGGTGGTAAGTGCAAAATGCCCTAAAACAGCCACCACCTATTGATTTCGCCAACCTGCTGGTGGCATGATTGGCACCAACGATTTGGGAGGTCAAAATTCAATCGGACAACAGTTAACAAATTTGAAAAGAAAGGGATAACACAAAGTAGAATGAGGACAAGGTAGGGGGGTCACAGAGTCCTTGTTTCTATGTCATGATGGTTGTCACAGCCACAATTGCCATAACACCAGCGAAGAGGCTATTATGAGGAGGCTGGACAAGTGTTTATGCTTAGTTTGGACATCAAAAATCTAAAGTCTTAAATTGGAATGTGGGTATGGGTAATTCTAATCCTCCTATTATCATTTGAATTTCAATGATCTATACGATGTAATAATACCATATCATTATCTATGCATCATTAATGGTAATGTCAGTAGTGGATGTAACCAATATAGTGTAGTTTTAGTTCAATGGTGGTATTTTCGGTTGAATGTCACTAAGAGACTAGATTGACTGAGCTCTTGTGAATTAGATGAGTTTTGTGTCACTGAGGCTAGGAAGCATAATGTTTTTATGTTTTTTTTTTTTTACGTGTGTGGTTTGCAAGCATATTATGCATATTAGCTTCCAATGCTACCGCATTAAGTTCGTCACTTCACCTTACAATGACTCTTATCTGGTCTAGGTGTGAGTCAGCAGAATATATCCAAAGTACATGTCAAGCATGTTGACTATGTAACTTAATTGTTAAGTATAAGCGAATTTTGTGAATTACGTAGCTCATTTCTTAAGTATATGTTCAGTTTTGGTCCATGATGTGATTCAATAGCTCACTTATGGCCTGTATAGCTAATAGTTTATCTTCCCCACTAATTTGCTATTTATCTATTAGGAGGACTTAAAGTATTGATAATATACATGCTCAAATGTGGTTGTGGCATGTGCTCGTTGAGTTGTACATATTTATAGGATGTCTAAGCGAGTACGTTACCAATGGGTGTACAACCTGAAATGAGGTGAAAGTGACATGATTGAACTTAAATGGTGGTAGTGGGGATTAATAGGAGAGAATCTAAGCTTATTTCATGTGATATGTGATTACTTTAAGGCTGGCACACATCTTTTTCTTCTATACATGCAAGTTGATTTTTGTGACTGACCTGTGAGTATAAGATATATATACTAGTCATAAAACGGTTTGTGAAATCATGATTATGTGTGAGCAAGGAGCTCTGTTCATGACTATTGATGTTTTATGTGTTAGCAAATCTTATCACGATAATTAGCAAGCATGCATCTACTTAGGTGCAAACAAATAATAAGTAACAAATGACAAGGATCTTAAGTTTATAGGTATGGATATTTTTATGTTTGCTCTAGAACTTAAGCTTAGGTCTTGAAGGTTCTAAGGACATAGCCCTGAAGGGGAGTTAGGGACCTAAGCTTGACATATCGAGGATCAAAGCACATGGTGTAAATTATAATATAAGATAAGTTAAACCAAGAATCATGTCTCTGTTTCCCATTTGGTACAAGCTAAGTTAGCATGAGTTATGGTTGCTCAGTTTCTCTTCTAGTATAAATTAAGATAATACATTAAGTTAAGATCATGGACTCAGAGATGGTGATTTAATTCTTGCCTGATGTTGTAACACCCACAAATGAGCAGGTTTCACTATTTGTAATCACTATGCTGATATTCCTTAATTAAAATACTAACAAATCCAATGACTGGGGTGTTACTACCATCCTAAAAGAACAAGGTTTAAAGCAAATGCACTAGAGATGACAACTATACACAAACTACTAATAGCCAACATAAAAGTTTATACATCATAGTAGGGTAGTTCACTATTAAAGTTACAGTTTCATCAACTAAAAGTCGCCAAATACATCTCCAAAAATATCAACATAATACATCATTACTAATCTGACCATGTTCACTTGCTCACTTATCATCTTTAGCAGGTTTGCTAGCAGGTTGACAGTTCACTGAGCACTTGCCTAAAACAAAACATAGCAAACATTTCGAAATGTGAGCCGAAGCTCAGTACGTGAATTGGTGTACTGTTAAATGATCATTGAAGAATTGGTTGGGTCCGCTTTGCAATTTATTTTAGTTTAAAACAGGGAATGAGGTGAATGTAAAACTGCATTGCTAATTATTATCTGATAGTGAGCCCATGTAACTGTTACGATTGGTAGATAGGTGTGCACCTGCCAAATCGCTCGGGGGACCTTGCCTGAGGCTGCACGGGTAACTAAAGGGTGAGTGCCCTATAAATGGTAACTAACAGGGTCACTAGTTAGCTGACAAATCACTAAATATATTAATTCATTGATATACTTATCAAAACATTATAACTTTGGTAAATACATTCTGACTTCTAAAGATACAGACAATGGACTTACTTGGTATGTTTAAATGCAATCTCACTGGATAATAATTATGCACAAAAAGGGAAAAACAATAGACTAAGCCTCGATTCGATTGCACAAATGTCATTATAAATATATGCAGTTAGTACTTAACTCTCACTCTCTTAAATGGTAACTTTAATAGAAATTTATTAAATAATGGCACTCGAAACTTCAATAAATCATTACAAACTTACACTAAAATAATTCAAAAGCTAAATAAATTAAGGCAATTTAACTCAAGGTAAGATAATTTAGAGCAAAATAGACCAAAGTAAAACAAGCGAGGTTGTAATGGAAAGGTTTTGATGGATATAAATGGAATATAGACATTTTTGATATTTCTAAGATGAATAATAAAAGGTTTAAGGCAAAGAGGGTATAATTAGGTTCAGGATAGCTCAAATTACCCTATCTTAGCCGATAACCACTATTCTCTTAATTCATTACTCTCTTCACTTCTCCCATTTCATTCTCATGTCCAATTAGCTCGGTTTTCCAAACCAAGTAAGTTTATAAACACAATCAAAGTTGTTAAACTCACTAGACTTCGTATTTTCTTCGCAATATCCACAATTACTTAGAAACTTTTAATTAAAATCCCGAAATTTATGGTCTCCTTCTTTTCTCTCATAATCAAGCTCAATGCCCCTTGAAAGATCATTAAACTTTGTTTCCTTCCTTTAATTACCTTATTACAGCCAACACTCAAAAATTACATCATAATCAATTTTACACATTTCTCAATATTTTTCCTCAAATAATAAGTCACAACGCACCCATAATCTCACTTACTTGCAGTAATAAACCAAATAACTTCCTTTGATCACTTATGGAATTTTCCATAATCCACTAATTTTAGCAAAGTCACACAACATCATTCTTCAAACTCGTGACATATCAAACCTCTAACTTTCATCTAATTCAATCAAGCTAAACATACTTGATTCAAAAATCAACCACACTCATGCATAATCATGAAACCCTAGGTTATGCAACAGCCAAGTTTCCATCCAAATCGCGATAAATGGATTAAATAGGATCACTAACAATTTTAAATCCATTTTTCATACCAAACATCACAACATTAAATCAAAGAACTCAAAGTTCATCATTTTTAACATCAAACTTGAATGAACATGTATGATCCAAATTCTTACATGCTTCTAAACTTAACCAAACACAATAAAATATCAAATTAACACTTATTCCTATCAAGATAACATGATCCATGATCAAATCATTCATAAAAACCCAAAAATTAAACAAAGTTGGGTGAGGGTTTTACCTCACTTGAGCTTAAATATAGAGAGATGGAGGTGGTTGTGGAAGTTGTGGGTGGCGGCTAGTTGTGATGGGGAGGCGACTAGTGGCAGAGGATGGCTGGTGACGGCTCCTGGTGGCGACAGAAGGTGGCTAGGCTAGCATAACAAGGCTAGCCATGAGGGGTGGAGGAGAGAGGAAGAAGAAGGGAAGTTGAATTTTTGTTCTTTTACTTGGTTGATAGTTTTTTTTAGCTTGCTTATTTTACTTGGCTAATATATAACCCCCAGAAAGTAGCTTTTTAGTAATTACAATTACGCACAAATAATAGTAATTAACTAAATTCAATCATACCAACCTTTTGGTCCTCAAATTGTGCCCAAATGAATTGGGCTCAGAAAAATGGCATTTCATGGCAATACAATTTTTGCATAGCTCAAAATTAAATTTTTGCAACGTTATGAAAAAAATTTATCGAATAATCATATTTATTGGGGCCTACTATCAATTCACCTGAAAGTTTACGATAATTAAAACCCGAATTGCAAAGTTGGGCCAAAAATGAATTTTTTCCAACCAGAATGATTAAATGCAATAAATAAATACGATAAAATTAACAACATAGCTTAATTAAATAGATAAACATATTTTGGGTCGGGCTATTACAGATGTTTCTTTCCTATCATTTTATGATGTCCATCCGAAAAGGTGTATGTTGTCACTCAAGTTTGGCTGACTTGGGATGACATTAACAAAGTGCCTCTGAGAGTTAGTCCTTTGACATTGTATGTAGAAATTGTTGAATAAATTATGATTAAGAAGTTATGAAGTGGAACTATATGGTAAGAATTATGTCATGTATATATAAGTTATGTAAAGCAAATTCCTTTTATGATATGCTAAGTTCAGACCTTTCTGAAAACACACGTCATAAGGTACTTTTAGTTGCGGAAAGACTTAAGATACAGTTTTATGTTGTATGACTTAATTATGTACTATGAATTATGCATGTTATGTTAAGTTATGCTTAGTACATGACTTTGCTTATTATGATATCATGTGCATTTAATGTGTTGTGTCAATATGTGACAAGCATGTGACATTTATGTTAAAATATAACCTGTTAGGGTATCATATGAGGTTATATAGAAGTAAGATAAGCTGTGTTCGAGAATAGTGTGTTAAGATGAATGCTGGATTTGTAATCCTTTTCACTTGCTTGTTCCTAGGTAAATGATTCATGGTTGTCGAAAAAATAGCTTTCACCTAAAATGAATTTCAGAAGGATTTTAGTAACTACTGTTATAAGTACTTTAAGCATGGTTTTGAGGGTATGAACTACCTGCTAAGCCGTGGTTTTGCTCACCCCATTCTTTTCCTTTCCAAGTTTCGTTTAGAGGCTAGTGGCACATTATAAGAGACATTAGAATTATTCGAATTTACTTATTGGTTATTTGAATGTATTTTGATTAATTATATAGTTACTTGTACGTATTTGGTGCCAAAGTTTTATATAAGAATAAACAAGATTGAATTTATAAGAGATTTCATGATGTAAGATCGAGGATGCCCTTGCCTTAGGTAGGTTTTACACATGGAAGTTTGAACTACAGATGCGTGGCTCATCAAGAAAGGATACTTCGGCGTGTGGGTAGTGGACTGAGCTCTATCCAGCAGTCTGCAAATTACAGATTTAGATCCTATATTTGGAAACTTAGTATAGCCAAGT
>NCQV01097164.1:17987-33936 GCA_002740545.1 Lophocereus schottii
AAAAGCTTATGCGAAGAGCAGATGGCCCATTTGAGATCCTAGAATGCATCAATGACAGTGCTTACAAGATGGATCTCCCTGGGAACTATGGAGTTTCAGCTATGTTCAACGTAGCCTATTTGAGTCCTTACGAAGAAGATGATTACCTGTACGATTTGAGGTCAAATCATTTTGAACAAGAAGAGGATGATGTAATTCAATCAGACACATCCCAGTTAAATTTCCCAAGTCAAGGTAGTCTAAATATACAAGTCCAAGTCCAAGTCCAAGGAACAAGTTTCGTTTTGCAAGTCTAAAAGGAGATGGTACTCGGGTTTACCCTCTTGCACGTACCCAATTTTTTTTTTATTATTTCATAGTTCAAATGACATCCAAATTGTGTAACTCTTTTTTTGTTAGTGCAGTTAGGATGTCTAGTTTATTAATGTTGAGCACAAGCTAGAAGAGCGGGTTAAGGGGTCCAGTTCAGTCATTTTGTCAAAGTTATGCAGGATGCGTCTAAATCTGCATGGTTTGAAAGATCTGGCTGATTAAGGTACTTAATGATGTCGAACTCGTCATTTTCAAAAGGGCCATTTCTAGACATCTTGAGGTTTCCCCCATTGAAGAAAACCATAGATTAGTCATCAAAATGCAGTGGCGCATGCGCCACCTAGCAGCTAGTTTCTTAGCAATGGAGTTTTTCCCTCTTATATGGGTTTTCCTCCACCAAGGTTATAACGCCCCCAAATTAAACATGTTTCTCTACTTGTATTTTTCTTAATAAATCCCTTAATTATAATCTAGACAACTCGATAATAGGGGCATTACCGCTGTCCAAAAGGATAAGGCTTGAAACATGAGTGCTATAAATAACACAATTAAGCATAGCTTCAATCATACACATACACACCTGATCAATCCATATATAATCAACTGTTAGCCAATATAAGGTTTTTACACTATAGTAAATACAATTCACCATGTAATCTGCATCTCCATGCACTGAAGATTTCAATATATAGCTCTAAAATTATGCATATAATGTATTAGTGTTAATCCATCCAGATTCCCTTGCTCAACTTATTCTCTTCTGCTAGTTTACTAGCATAAAGACGATTCTCTAAGCATTTGCTCAAAACAAAACATGAAAAACATTTCGAACTATGAGCTGAAACTCAGTATATGCATTCTTGTATTGTTAAATGATCATTGAAACACTGGTTGGGTCCGCTTTGCAATTTATTTTAAGTTAAAACAGTGAATGAGATGAATGTAAAATTGCATTGCTAGTTATTATCTAATAGTGAATCCCTTGATATTGTTATGATCTATGGAAAGATGTACACCTGCCAAATTGATTGGGGGACCTGGCCTGAAGCCATGCGGGCAACCAAAGGGCAAATGCCCTCTAGATGATAACTGATGGGGTCACTCATTAAGTGATAAATCATTGTATCAACTGATTCATTGATGTACTTACCAAAACATGATAATGTTGATAAATACACTTTGATTTTTAAAGATACAGGCAATGGATGTACCTGAAGTCTTTAAAATACAATTTCACTTGGTAATACGTATGCACAATGAAAAATGATAGACTAGGCACCATTTATGTTTAAGAAATGTAATTATAGAGAAATGTAGTTAGTAAACCATGTTCACTGACATAATTTATAACTTTAAGGAAAATTGATTAATTAAAAGGCCTCTACAATTCCAATGATCAATATAAGACAAATTAAACCAAGATGACTTGAAAAATAAATCAGTTAGGGTTATTGAGCTTGAAATACAACAAATTGAAACAAAATAGATCACATTGGAATGATTGAGCTGATAATGAAAAGATTTCTATTGAAATAAACAAAATATGGGTTTGTGATGTTTTTGAAATGGATAATAGAAGATTTTGAAATGTATAATAGAAGGTTCAATGCCATGAGGGGTGTCATGAGGTCCACAAAGGCTCAAATATCTCTGTTTGATCCGTTAAGCACTGATTTCTTTCTTCACATAAGACCGTTTGATGGTCTATTTTAGAAAATCCATATTGTCACTCCTCACCTCTAATTGAGATATAAAACCCCAATATGAAGAGCTCATGATGTCCACTAAAACTTTTATTTAGGACACAAAGCATGAATAGTAAGGTCCCTATAATTAGGATAGAACACAGGTGTGCACAATTTCAGTTCAATCTGCGCAGTTGTAGCAAAACCACCATAACGTTTTCCACTGAACTTGGATTAGGGTGATTCAATAGGCATTTGAAAGATAACTCATTGATCTATCCACATGCGAAAAATACAGTTTTTCAATGACTCAATCAATACCAGTTTTTTTTCTAAATTCTGCTATTCATAAATGCTCCCAGTTTTGATGTATTATGCGCAGTCTTCAATAAATTAATCGTAACTTTGTCCACACAACTCACAATTGAGTAATTCTAGAGTCTTTAGAAGCTAACTCATCAAGCTATCGCTAAACCAAAATTCATGAATTTTGGATGTGGCAGTTAATACCAATTTTCTCCCGAAGTGCCCCCTGTTTCTGGTCTGTTTATGGCTCAATAATCACATATTTGCAATCTTTTGTTCACATAACCAGCCACTAAAATCAATCCTTAACTTATATAAATCAGCATAAATGTCTTGATATTCATTGCCAATGCTAAATGTCACAAAATTTCATTTAAAACAATTAAAATCCATCATTACATCCTAACTTGCATGAACATGAACAACTTCAATCGTTACTTGCTTTCAAGCATAATGAACAACCAAAACGTTAAAATAATACTTGTTTGTATCAAGATAACATGATCCAAGATGAATCCAACATAAAAACCTAAACTTAAACATGATTAGACTAGGATTTACCTCACTTTGATGCTTGAAAAAGGGAATACAAGTGAGGTTAGATGTTTGCAGGAGTGAGAGTGATGATTAGGGAGGTTGCTGGTGGCTGTGGTGGTGGAGCTAGTGGCTGTGGTGGCGGCTGGTGGCCAAGGCTGCTATAGAGGAGAGGGAAGAGAGAGAAATGAGAGCTTTGATAATCTAGTTTGCTTACTTGGATGAAATGAGCCAAAGTTTGTTTACTTAGTTGAGAATGAAGTAAATATACTTGGCTGCAAATTGACCTCAAAATCTACTTTTACTGATGGTAATTAGGCCTAATTTATGGTAATTAGCTAAACAAATAAGGTAAAGACTTGTTGGCCCCAACTTAGCCTTTAATGAGCTCGGGTTCAGAAAGAAGATTAAACTGAGTGCGATTAATTTAATTTTAATTTTTCCGAAGCTCGAAATCAAAATTTTGAAATGTTATGAAAAATGATTTAATCTCTTAATCCACAATTATCAAGGCCCACTATCAATTTTTTCGAAATTGATACGGTAAATAAAACTTGAATTGTAAAGTGGAGCCCAAAATTAAATTCTCGCAATGGGGATGATTAAATGAGATGAATAAATGTGAAAAATTAATAACATGACTTAATTAAATAAATGAATATGATTTAGGGTCGGACTATTATAGCCTTCCCTCTTTAAAGTGTTTCGTCCTTGAAACTTATGAACTTTATCAAAACATGTAAGGTTATCTGAAATAAATATGGGTACTTGACTTTCTTTTCTTCCTCATTTTTCCCATGTAGCCTGTGAGGAGGTATGCTTTGCTCAAAGTGATTTGGTTAAAGATATCTGCTTGATGCTTAATTACTAAATCCTGATCTAACATCTGGACTGGGTGTTCATGAAACACAAGACCTCAATGGCTGCAATGGGTTTGATTATGACAACATAATTAGGGTATGTAATGTACTACCTGCATTGTGAGGTAAGGAACACATCATGCACGTGTTTGACCTATATATGTAGACTTGGTAGACAAGCTATGGAATTCGACCCTCTAATGAACTGATATGGTCTAAAAGATCCTGGCCGCAATTTAGTTTCCAGTTTAACCTCCTTACACCCTTAATTGATGAAACTTTCTGAAAAACCTTATCATATGTCTAAAATTTCGCTAATCTTCTTCTTTTATCAATATAGCATTTCTGTCGGTTTCAATAGTACGTTTTCGAGAGTCTTCTGACATAAGTCATCCTATTAAATACTGGAGAAGATCTTCATGATCCAAAAGATGGTTTTGTTATCAATGTTTGCTATCATTTTATCCTGATGTTTCATGTAAGATTTTCTGCTGGGACTATCACAACATCCCCAGCTGAAACTTCCATACTTTCTTCAAATGCAAATGTTGGTCGTAGGTCATAAGGTACTGCCAACTTAGAAGAGTTAGATCCATGGACATTTTTAGATGCTTGCCCATCCGCTTCAGGATGGTAAGAACTGTTAAAGTTCAATCTAGTTCCAAAGGCTCTTTGAAGTGCTTAACAAAAACGGGCTTGAAATCTTTGATCTCTATCAACCACTATATCTAAGGAATTCTATGATAAAGTCCATTGAAATTGAATCCTCTTCTCAAGATTTTGCTTTATTCTTTGGAAATCAGGATCACTATCTTGATTCACTCTAATTTCCTCCATTAGGGAGGGCTGTAAGGCAAGCACTGTCAATTGAACATTCGCCTTCCTATGCGACACTGGTTGAGCAACCAAGTCCTCAAGCTCTCTTAAGAGACTCAGTTGAGTAATCACTACAGTGTTTAAAATATGTTGTGCGTTCCTCTTCAGGGCATCTGCCACAACATTTCGTTTTCTTAGTTAACATTAGATCTACAAGTTGAAATCTTTAAGCAGTTCTAATCAACGCCTTTGTCTCAAATTGAGCTTCTCCTAAGTGAAGACATACTTCAAACTTTGATGATCGGTATTGATTCTTATATGGTACCCCATATAAGCCATGTCTCTAAATTTTCAATACAAAAACTAGAGAAATGGGTAGGGTAATTCTTCTCATAAGACTTGTGTTGTTAGAAGGCATAAGCCACCAGTTTACCTTCTTGCTAACTTTGTAGCTTGCTTCGACAAATTGGTTAGGGAAGACAATATTTGTCAAATCCTTCCTGAACTCGATAAGTCCATCCTAAACTCAAACAGTTTCCAGGCTTAGTGCATTGGTGGGTGTTGGGCACTTTATAATCGCTTTCAGCTTGTGCAAATCAACCTTAATCTCTTCCTTTGAAGCCATATGCTCCATAAATACCATTGCTTCTAATTGGTACTCATGCTTTTTGTATTTGTTATGTAATTGATGTTCCTTCAAGGTCTGTAATACTGTCTCAAATGAACAGTATGCTTATCTCTATCCTTAGAGTAATTCAAGATGTCTTTTATAAACACCACTATAACTTGTCTAGATATGGTTTGAAACTCTATTCATAGGATCCATAAAGGCTGCAAGGCCATTGATTAGGCTAAAGGGCATCACAGTGAATTCATAGTGACCCAAACATGGTCCTTAATGCAGTCTTGGGGTTGTTTTGAGGTTTAAACCTTAGTTGACGGTAACTTAACCGCAAATCAATCTTGGAGAAGACTCACGTTCTTTGCAGTTGATTAAATAAGTCACCTACTGGGGTGATGGGAATTTGTTTTTGATGGTGATCGTGTTCAGCTCTTTGAAAACAATATATAACCATGAGGTTCCATTCTTCTTCTTTATAAATAGAACCAGGCATCCCATTAAGGAACATTTGGATGGTCTGATAAATACTTTCTGTCATAGCTCATCTAACTGGATCTTCAGTTTTCTAAGCTCTGTTGGAGCTATACGATAGGGGGCGTTGGAGATAAGATGAGAATAAGGGATTAATTCAATCTCGCAATCAATTTCTCTTTGCGGAGCACTCCTAGTAATTCTTCAAGAAAACATCTATAAATTCACAAACTATAGGGGTATCTTCTGCTTTTTCCTTCCTTAGGATGAATGTTAATAGCATAATACCAATACATAGCATATGCTTGATATAAGAGCTCACTTGTTTCCATAATAGAATTTAAAGGACAAGGTTTTTCCTTTCTATGACCATGAAATATATTTCTCTTCCTTGTTTAACTCTTGAAATAACCTTAGAGCCACTACAACCTATTTTGACCCCAATAAGTACACAATCATCTTATTTCCAAAATGATATCAAAGTCTGATGAGTCAAATTGAATCAAAACTTCAGGGAAAACTATCCCACCAATAGTGATTGAAATAAATTTATAAGAGATAGAGCACTCAACTCTAGAGTTGTTAGATGACTTGATTCCATAATTGGTTTCTACCTCCTTATTCTCAAAATTTCACTTGCATGGTAGGAATATAAATGAATGAGTAGCAATTGAATCTACCGTACTAGATATGACAACTTTCTTCTTGCTCAACATATGATCCCTTCCTACAGCTACAGGCCTTGAAGATGAGAATCCTTGTCTACAACCTTCAGTCTTCAGGAACAGGCAACAATGAGTTGCTCTGGCTACCGCACCACATACATTTGTTAGTTCCCACTCGGCACTCACGAGTGCTGTGGTTAATTCTTCCATAAATCTGCTTCAAGTGAAACCAACCCTAAGAGCCTATTCTTAACAGTGTTCCACTAAATATTGGTTTCACCAGTTAGAGAAAATGTTCCAATGTTCACGCTTTGATCCCCTGGAACCTCTATTAGAGTGAAAATTTTCTCCACTCCTCGAATCCATTCTTACGGTTCCACTGTGTCATACTTTCCACTCTACAGTTCTGTAGTATGAATCAGCTAAAGATGTCTTTCCAAGGGGCAGTAACTCATCAAAATTTCTCACTGACACGATCCAAATGTATGGCAAAGATTTTAATTGTCAAACTTAAGCTTTGTGCAAGTGATCTTCAGTAGGATACTGAGGTTGAATCAGCCGAAAAGGGTAGACACATCGCGTTTCCCTTAGCCATGGCTCCCACAAGTTAGACAACAATCAACCCCTATACAAAGTGTAGTTAAGATCTACCTTCTGTTTAGGCATGCTATAAAATTATCATCTATTGACATGGGTGTAACCCAATCATAGTTCAACTACTAGTAACAATTGAGCTCCTAAAAATAGGAAAAAGGGATCAGAACTGATATAGATATGACATGAGAGTGAATGATGATGAAACTAGATTGGGAGATGCCATGAAGACAAAAAGATGAAGCCCCTGGTCAAAGTGAGGACTATCCAATAGTTGATAATCTAACATGGAGAATGGTAAATGGTACGTTATGAGAAAGTGCAATGAAATATTTTCAAGAGTATGTCTACTTCACGGATGGAGGTGGAGTCAATGGACTGCTCATAAGAGTTTGGGGAATTTTAAGCAAGTCTTGAATTGCAATGGATTAAAGTAAAATGTCTATCTAAAGTGTCCTTGGTTTCTCTTATATGGAATCGTTGATAGTTAATGGTTTCAAAACTTATGTACCACAGAACAAGCCTCTCCAAAATCCTACAATTGAGGGGATATTACATCAAGAACCCCTATATAGCTCACTTAGATGAAATTCGTGAGTTATAGAAGAAAATATCTGCAATCAATGAAGCATATTGAAGTAATTGTCACTTGGATCCAAGAAACGCATAAAATGACACCCATATGATGAGGAAATATAAGCTCAAAGTTGCACGTGTCCATTGACTTGAACAGTCTGTACCATTAGAATTCTAGGCTGAATTTCATTGACCACTGGCCTCCAAATGTATTGCAACATGGGTCAATAGAATAGAAAGTTAAATTTCTATATTTTGACATACACTAACAAAAACATCTCTATCTGATGGAATGCACAGGATACAAGTGGGATAAACTCAGACCTCATGCACTGGAATTCTGACTAGTTTGCAGACTTGGACTTGCCTAGCAATTTTTAATGACCAAATGACCTCCAATTCATTTGAAATTTATTTCACATGCAAGATATCTCCCTAACCATAAAGTTAGGATAGAAAACCCCTAGATAAATCATGCTAATCATGGACAAAAGTTACCTCAAAGTCAGACCTTGTGCACTGATCAAAACTGCTAAGTTGATTGAACTTGTGTATTCTGCCTATACTTAGTTTCCATATGCATTTAACCTTAAAAAAATGAGTCAAGGGCCCTTCATAGGACACATCTGTAATAGTCCCAACCCTAGGTCTAGGAGTGTTAGTGATTCTTAAATTTCTAGGGCGAATCAAACAGAGTTTTGCCTATAAACTGGCCATTTTTCAAGCTTAAAGCCTTACATCAAATCCCCTGCATTGACGAGAAGTACAAAAGGATATCAAATCAAGTTCAACGGCTATACAACGGAGACCACAACTCTACGAGCCACACGCCCAGAGCACAAGAGTTTACATCTCAAAAATAAACAATTTCAGCTAAAAGGACAACACACCATTCAGATGGGTGGCTCATATGGCCATACCAAGCGACTTCTGGACAATATGGCCATACTTACCTAAATGCATTGGATGTACCTTTAGCTTGTTGTTCAAAATCACCCTCGAATCTGATGCTTGAGATCAAACTATATACATATTTTATGGATCCATCTAATAAAGAAGAATATATGAGTAGAAAATATGTGAGAAATAAGTAGACATTACTATTGTCACAAATCTCTAATGATATCATAATAATCCCCCAATAATCAATTTTCTCAGTCTCCTAGCTCCGCTCTCCATACTCTATATCCCATCAAGAAAATCTCAACCTGGCTCTGATACCAAATCTGTAATGCCCCCAAATTAAACATGTTTCACTGCTTGTATTTTCCTTAATAAATCCCTTCATTATAATCTAGACAACCCAATGATAGGGGTATTATCGCCGTCCAAAAGGACAAGATTTGAAACATGAGTGCTATAAATCACATAGTTAAGTATAGCTTCAATCGTACACATTCACACCTGATCAATCCATATATAATCAACTATTAACCCACATAAGGTTTTTACACTATAGTAAAACCAATTCACCATGTAATCTACATCTCCATTTACTGAAGATTTCAATATACAGCTCTAAAAATATGCATACACTATATCAGTGTTGATCCATCTAGATTCCCTTATTCAACTTATTCTCTTCCGCTGGTTTACTAACATGAAGACGATTCTCTAAGCATTTGCCTAAAACAAAATATAAAAAACATTTCGAACTGTGAGCTGAAACTCGGTACATGCATTCCTGTATTGTTAACTGATCATTGAAACACTAGTTGGGCCCACTTTGTAATTTATTTAAAGTTAAAACAGTGAATGAGATGAATGTAAAACTGCATTACTAATTATTATCTGATAGCGAACCCCTTAATACTGTTACAATCTACGGATAGGTGTACACCTGCCGAGTCGATCGAGGGACCTGGCCTGAAGCCGCGCGGGTAACTGAACAGTCCTCTAGATGATAACTGATGGAGTCACTCATTAAATGATAAATCACTGTATCAACTGATTCAACACTCGGATTTCTAAAGATACAGGCAATGGACGTACCTGAAGTTTTTAAAATGCAATTTCACTCGATAATATGTATACACAATGGAAAATGATAGACTAAGCCCCATTTTTGTTTAAGAAATGTAATTATAGATAAATGTAGTTAGTGAACGATGTTCACTGACATAATTTATAACTTTAATGGAAATTATTTTATTAAAAGGCTTCTACAATTCCAATGATTCAATATAAGGCAAGTTAAACCAAGATGACCTAAAAAATAAATCAGTGAGGGTTATGGAACTTAAAATACAACAAATTGAAACAAAATAGATCACATTGGAATGATTAAGCTGATAATGAAAAGATTTCTATTGAAATAAACAAAAATGAGTTTTTGGTGTTTCTAAAATGGATAATGGAAGATTATGAAATGTATAATAGAAGGTTTAATGCCATAAGGGGTGTCGTGAGGTTCATAAAGGCTCAAATAACCACTATTTGATCCGCTAAGCACTGATTTCTTTCTTCAGATAACACCGTTTGATGGTCTACTTTAGAAAATTCATATCATCACTCCTGACAATTGAAATATAAAACCCCAATGTAAAAAGCTCATAATGTCCACTAAAATGTTTATTTAGGATGCAAAGCATGAATAGTAAGGTCTCTAAAATTAGGGTAGAACACAGATGTGCACAATTTCAGTTCAATCTGCGCAGTCGTAGCAAAATGACCATAACGTTTTCCACGGAATTCAGATTAAGGTGATTCAAAAGGTATTTGAAAGATAACTCATTGAAGGTATTTGAAAGATAACTCATTGATCTATCTACATACTAAAAATCGTAATTTTTCAATGACCCAATCAATACCAGTTTTTCCGTAAAATCCCCTGTTCATAAATGTTCCTAGTTTCAATGTATTCTGCGCAGTCTTCAATAAATTGGTCATAACTTTGTCCACACAATTCAACATTGAGTCATTCTAGAGCCTATTGAAAGCTAACTCATCAAACTATCATTATATAAAAATTAATGAATTTTTAATTTGCCTATTAATACCAATTTTCTCCCAAAGTGACCCCTGTTTCTTGTCTGTTTACGACTCAATAATCACATATTTGCAATCTTTTCTTAACATAACCACCCACTAAAATCAATTATTAACTTATGTAAATCAGCATAAATATCTTGATATTCATTACCAATGCCAAATATCACAAAATCTCATTTAAAACAATTAAAATCCATCATTACATCCTAAACTTGCATGAACATGAACAACTTCAGTCGTTACTTGCTTTTAAGCTAATCAATAACCAAAACATCAAAATAATACTTGTTTATATCAAGATAGCATGATCCAAAATCAATCCATCGTAAAAACCCAAATTAAACATGATTAGACTAGGATTTACCTCACTTTGATGCTTGAAAAAGGGAATACAAGTGAGGTAAGATGTTCGTAGGACTGAGGGTGGTGATTAGGGAGGGTGCTGGTGGCTGGCAGCCAAGGCTACCATGGAGGAGAGGGAAGAGAGAGAAGTCAGAGCTTTGATAATCTAGTTTGCATACTTGGATGAAATGAGCCAAAGTTTGTTTACATGGTAGAGAATGAAGCAAATATACTTGGCTGCAAATTGACCTCAAAATCTACTTTTACTAATGGTAATTAGGCCTAATTAATGGTAATTAGCTAAATAAATAAGATAAAGACTTGTTGGGCCGAAATTGCCCTTAAATGAGCTCGGGTTCAGAAAGAAGATTAAACCGAGTATGATTATTTAATTTTAATTTTCTGAAGCCCGAAATCAAATTTTTGAAATGTTATGAAAAATGATTTAATATCTTAAACCATAATTATCAAGGCCCACTATCAATTTTTCCGAAATTGATACAGTAAATGAAACTTGAATTGCAAAGTGGGGCCTAAAATTGAATTCTCCCAACGAGGATGATTAAATGAGATGAATAAATGTAAAAAATTAATAACATGACTTAATTAAATAAATAAATATGATTTAGGGTCGGGCTATTACGAAGGTGAGTATGTTCTTGACTGGCTGCTTGAGCTTAGTCACCTAGTGACTCATCCATGAAGAAACAGCCGTGTGGAGCAATGAAAAGAGCCCATTTTGTAAGCATTCATTCGGACACTATGACAAGATGTGGCAAGCATGCATTTGTCTCCTTATTTTAAAGTGGCAGCCATGTATTCATCCCATCCAACGAAGGAAAGGTGACTCTTACTGCCTAAGATCTCAAGGATTAGCTTAAGTTAATTATTTTAAAGCTAATATACTCATTAGTACTTATTTTAGTTCAGTTATGTACTAAACCGTGTACTTAGCTTTGTAAATGTACTTAGTGAGACTTCTTAACATTAAGTGATCTTCTAATGATTACCTAATGACAAAGATCTGTAGTTTGGCACTTATTTTATAACTCAGTGTTGAGAAATTGAAATCAGAAGTTGAGTTATAAACTCTCAATGTGTTACTTTAAATTCTCTACTTGCTTATCTCTAATTCGATCAATTAGAGTGGTATTCAAGTGAGTCTTAATCTTGATTAGGTGGTGAAATCTGTATCTTAATCTAGGATTAAGGGTCCTAAAATAGTTCTTATGGTGAAATCTGTATGTAAGACACATTTCAGTTCTATCGATACCAAATTCAGTGCCTTGATTTCCTTCTTCAAGGCCTTTAATTCTCCTTTCCTCTCCTACCATCTCCCTTGCTTTCCCATGTCATCTCCTCTCTTTTCCCCTAAACACTTAAGCTTTCCTTTCATTCCCTCCTTTCCTTGTATGACTACATCAGGAAGTTTGTCTAAGAGGGCAGAATTATAGCTATCAAAGCCTAATTTCCTCACATAGGGAAAGAGTTCTCGAGTTGTAATGCCTTCAAATGGCAATTGTACTATTGTAGAAGGCTCTAAAAAGTGAAGAGATATGCTATCCAGAATGTAGCTCATTTGAGATTGTAATTATCTCAAAATTTTTGATTTAATTTCCAATGGATTTTTGTTGCCACCTTGTTGGCCACTTTTCTCCATATTATAGAAGCTATTTTTTATTCAGCTATGAATTACCTATCCCCTCCATTTTAAAAACTGAACTCGAGTAAGGAATTAATAGATGAACGGTAGAATGCATTTCTCTCCCAAAACTAAAATCTCTCTCTTTATTTCAAGTACGTAGTGTATTTGAATGGTGATTGAGTCAATCCTTTATGTTAATTCTTGATGCTTTACTTTAGAGAATTAATTAGTGGATTGCTATGCTAAGTGGTGGCTTGAGCCTTCATCTTAAGCACACTTATTTTTTATTTATCACACATTCAAAAGGTTAAGCTCAAAAGCTGGAAGACCTCATATAGCTCTTGATGAGAAAGAAAATGATTGGAAATTGGCATTGATTAGGAGCCCCCTTGATTTTCCTAACTAGTAGCCAGCCACCGTATTTATTTCCCTAGCTATGGAGGACATGAAAGTCCAAGTTCAACCCTAAGGAAAACATTTGGAAGACAATCATGAGCAAGCTTGGAATGAATGCCTCTTTAAAGCTCCTACCATGGATGAAAAGGTTATTGCACTCATTTCATAGCTCACCCATGAGAAATATGTAGAGAAAGAGGATTTAGAAAAAGTCATTGAGGAGATTGTACCTCATCATCCCTTTATACCACATCAAGAGCCAATTCTTTCTTTTACAGTTGAGACAACCTGCGAACCTAAAGGATTTGCTTTATCTTACAATAAATACAGTGAAATTTTTTTAATGAACTCATGGGTGCTAAATTTTAATTGTGAATCCTTCATTGCTCACGTGAAATAGCCTCTAAGAGTTTCAAAAACTCTCACTTTTTCAAGAGAGGTGGAGTCCTTATCACTATACTGTTTATCAAATCTAAAGGGTGCATCAATGTCACTTGGTTAAAAAATTTGGATTCAAACATTTGCCCATAAGAATTTTAGGGAGAATCTTTTCAAAGAGCTGGAATTTGATGCATACAGCATGATGGTTAACTTCGGGTTTTGAAGTGACTAGCACTAATAAGGGAGTTTAGTTCATGATTACCCACTTTACCTGAAGTTTACCCCAAACCCAAATTTTATCAGTTTTTCTTTCAGTATTTTGTGGTGTTATCCTCATTCAAAAATTATGCAAACAATATCACTAGAAAGCTTGAAGAGTACACTTTGAGGATATGTTATACATTTACCTTAAGGTCACTTTTTAGTGGTGATCGATGCTAACACGTTAAGACTGCCAAAACTGCCCAGGAATTTTGATTTTAACTCTAAATTTCCTTGACCGTTTTAGGAACTTATTTTTACCTAAAACTTGCATACCAAGTATGGTTAGAAAACTCTTTGAATCTTTTTTCGACATATAATTTTTGCCGCACTAAATATAACAGAGAGAACATAGTAAAATTCTAACAAATGGCTAGTCTTGAGGTTTGTCCAAAGGTGGAGAATTAAATATGTTCAATTTTGATTTCATCACATAGGAAAAAGCCCATAAACCAAGGAAGAGCTTCTAAGTAGTGATACCTTCAAATGATAAGTGTACTATTCTAAAACACTCTAGAAATTGAAGGGATCTGCTATCTAAAATCCAGCTTATTTGGGAATTGATAACTTTGATTTTATATGCCTTCCTAACTTGGAAGAACTCAAACAAGTTCTTTTCAATGCTGATTCATTAAAACTCTAGGCCCTGATGATTTTAAGGTGGGGGTTTTAAACACTATTGGAATATCATAAGATAGATTTGTTTAATTGCATATTAAAAATCTTTACAAAAGGAAAAATCTTAAAAGGAATTAATCATTCCTTCGTTACACTGATCCCTAAGGTTAACAGTCCCTCCTGGACAAACAAATTTATACCTATTAACCATTGTTCAATAGTGTATCTGATCATATCCAAGATACCAGTCCATAGGCTAAGACCTTTACTTGACAAACTAATATCACCCTTTCAAAGTACGTTTACTCTTGGGAGATCTATTTATGATAATATTCTCCTCACACATAAAAATTATGCATAAACTTAAGAACCTGAAAGGTAATTCAGCTTGGGTGGCCATCAATTATGATATGGAAAAAGCATATTATAGATTAGAGTAGGATTTTATACTAAGATGTTTTTAAGAAATGGGATTCCACCGTACTTAGAATAAGTCGATTGCAAAGTGCATATTGTTAGTTTCGATTCTATCATAGTCAACAATGAACCAAATTGATTTTTCAGTCCAACAAGGGTAGTTAGACGAGGAGATCCCCTTTATCCATATATGTTCATTTTTTGTATGAAATTCTCAGTCACTTACTAACTAAAGCTATCATTATCTACATATTAGAACTAGGGGTTAAGATTTTCCAAAAAGCTATGACCATTCCTAGTCTATTTTTTGCATATGATTGTCTTTTTTCCCCCCTAGTGTAAGCAAAGATAGTCGTAATAAGCTTAGGAATATTTTGGATAATTTTTATATGATTTTAGGCCAACTAGTTAACTATCGCAAATCAGAACTTGCATTTTCTCGCAACACTTCTAATGCACAGAAACAACTAATTATGGGTTTTTTCAACATTCCTCTTAGAGATTTCTTAGGTAAATAACAAGGATGCTCTATGTTTCAAAGAAGTCCGTCCAAAATGATTTTCCAAGAAATTATTAATAAAGCCACTCTAAACTATAGGGTTGGAAAGCAAACTGCTTGTCTAAAGTAGGAAGAATAATATTAATATAGTTACAATTAGAATCACTACCAACAATATGATGCAAAGTTTTCAATTACCGAAAGCCACTAGTACCCATATGGATAAACTCACTAGGATTTTTTTGAGAAAAATCTAATATAGAAGAAAGATTACCACTTATAGCTTAGATGAAGGTATGTATGCTAGAAAGTAAAGGGAGCTAAGTCTCCATAAAATAGAAGCTATTAATAATGCATTCTAGTGTAAACTGGCCTGGAGCTAGTTAGTAATGATCAAGCTTAAGGGTACAATCCATTAAAGCTAAATACTTCCAAAATAAAACTTTTTAAGTTACAAGCGAAAAAGCACTTATTCATCAGTAACCTGCTTAATTGTTGAGAACTACTAAGAAACGGAATTGTTTGGAAAGCAGTGAAAGCTAATAACATCTCTTTTTGGTATGACAATTGGATTGAAAACAACAATCTAACATACAACAACAACAACAACAACTCCCAGTGTGGGTCCCGCATTCACGGGGTCTGGGGAGATCCAGCTGTAGGCAACCTTACCCCTACCGGTATTTCAAAAGCAACAATCTAACATATGTATTGAAATTGTTAAAAAATAATGTTCCTAATCCAGATGCCAAAGTTACCGAATTTAGTCGACATGATGTGAGCTACAATATGCCCAAACTCATACAAACCCTTAATAACCACCCTATTAAAAAAATACATGGTATTGCTATCTCGATCCATAATATATACCAACCACTCTTTTTGTTGGGAGTTCAATAACTCTGGATGTAACACCCCAAGTATACATGATCCATTGCCTGTTTATTCTGCTTAAGAT
>NCQV01097168.1:8737-30712 GCA_002740545.1 Lophocereus schottii
AAACCTCTAAGTTAGCTTCTAAAGACACCTTAGTCATAAAACACTCTGACTTCGAAGTTAATCCTACCAAACTCCGAAGTCAAGCCTGACAGACCCCGAAGTCAGCAAATTCATGGACTCCCAAGTTAAACTTTTAAGACTCCTAAGTCATTAAATTTCATAAACGTCTAAGTCATCAACACTCACAAACTGCCAAGTCGTCAAAATTTTAGACTCCTAAGTCAGCAAAATAAAGGACTATCAAGTCATTCAAATTTAAGACTCTTCAGTCATCGAATTTCGTAAATTCCCAAGTTGTCACATTCGAATATTTTTAAGTCAATTATATTAAAATTTCAAGTTAACAAACTCCAAGATTTCGAGGCCAATGTAACTGTATACGCGGTGAAGACTTTCAAATCACTCCTTAAGACTATCAAGTGACAAAACACCATTGACTCCCAGGTCACCCTTAAAATTTTTAAGTCCAAACTTCTTGACTCTCAACTTAGGACTGACTATCAAGTCACCCACAGGATGCTGAAGCCATCAAAATCAAGGACTTCTAAGTTGCTTAAAGACTATCAAATCAACAAAATTACAAACTTTGAAGTGAATTCAATTACTCTCAAGTCGTCAATGATATAAGCTCTCAAATAATTAAAGCTTAAAGATTCTGAAGTCATCTAAGTTAGACTCACAAGTCAAATAGAGTTGTTGGCTTTCAAGTTATCAAAGACTCTCAAGTCAACCTTACAGACCCTCGAGTCATTGATATAACAGACTCTTAAGTCTTTAAAGTTAGAGACACCAATGTAAGAGACTATCAAGTTATTAAAATTCAAGACTCCAATGTTATCAAGTCTCATAGACTTCCAAGTCGATCTTTCAAGGCTCCAAGGTCAATCCTGGCAGACTCCAAGTCTCATGGGCTTCCAAGTCAATTTTTTAAGACTCCAAAGTTGTTTCTTCAATACTCCTAAGTCAACAAAATTACTGACTCTCAAGTCATTAAGTAAACTCTCAAGTCATTAAAGCTCAACTCTCTAAAGACATTAAAATTAAAAGACTATAAAGTCATCAAAGTTCTAGACTCCTAAATCAAGAAAGTTCTAAGCTCCAAGTTACCAAACTTAAAGACTCTCAAGTCTTCAGAGTTTAAGACTCCGAAGTCAATATATTGTTGACTCCCAAGTCACTAAATAGACTTCCAAGTCATCAAGTTTAAGACTTTCGATCATCAAAGTAAAAGACTATCAAGTCATTTTATCAAAGGTGTTGACCTGTAAGTCACTAAGCACATTTTTAAATCATGTAAATAGACTTCAAATTGTAACCAAATTATTGCAAACTCTTAGAACACCTTAAAGTTGGGGGCAACAGTAAGATTCATCCTCCTTTGCATTAGCAATATAAGTGTCTTCCTTCAAATTGGTAGTCTATTCCTTCAAGTCGGGCTCTAGTAATGTAGGCATTTTCCTTGAAGTTGGCAAACTTCTATTATAGGTTGATTTCGCCCCTTGAAAGTTGAGCTCACTTCATTTTATGATCGGTCGCAAAGTGAAGCTTTTGATATCTAATGAAAGGGACCATGTCTTTCTTGTATAACCGGAAGAGTCAAGCCACCATCTTATTAAAGAAGTCAAGTTTGCACTGTCTGATTAAAGAAGTCACATTTGCTGTCTGATTGAACAAGTCAAGCCTTTATCTGATCGAAAGGGTCAAATCTACATTATCTGATTGTATGAGTCACCTTTGTTATCAGATTAAATGAGTCATGCCTCCTTTGTCTGATCGGATAAGCCAAGCCTTTACTTTCTAATAGGGATAGTCATCTTTGCTGTCTGATAAAGAGGTCAAGTCTACACTATCTGCCTGGATACCTTGCCTTTTGTCTGATTGGACAAGTCACACATCCTTTACCTAATTGGACGAGCTAGGCCTTAGCTTTCTGATAGGGAGAGTCGCCTTTGTTGTCTGACAAAAGAAGTCAAGTCTCTGCTGTCCTATCAGAGGAGTATGAATGTCTTCACTCTCTAGTCATAAGATTGAAGCTTTTGCTACTTGATCAGGGGAGTAAAACCTTTGTTTTCTAACTAGAGGACACAGGCCTTGACTATCTGATTGGAGGAGTCACGGCGAGAAGGAAGAAATTTAACTCGACCCTAATTAGATTAAGTAAAGGAGCCTCCTGCAAAGAATCAAATCTACGGGGAGAAATGATTCATTGTCTTAAAAATCGGCTTCACTTCGCAATTAAATTGAGGGGCCGTGGCATGAAGGAGGAAATTCAAGTCAATCCCAACTAGATTAAGTAAAGAGGTCTCCTACAAAGAATTAGATCTACAAGGAGAAATGATTTATCATCTTAAAAGTTGATCTCACTTCACAATTTGGTTGGAAGTGTCGTGACCAAAAGGAAGAAATTCAAGTCGACGTCAGCTAAATTAAGTAAGAGAGTTTCCTGCAAAAAACCGTATCGATAGGAAGGACTGATTTCTCATCTTAAAAATCAACCTTACTTCACAGTCGAATTGGGGTTGTAGTCAATTTAACAGTTTCCTAAAAAGGAAAAAAAAAGAAGAGAGAAGCATTATTTTAGGTTCCCAAAAAAAGAGAAAGAAAGGGTTGAAAAAACTCAACCAAAAAAATCAATTACGAATTGATTGAATTCGATGACTAATCTTTACATTAGTCACCTAAAAAAACTTCCAAATGGAGCTTAAACGGGGCTTGCCAAGGGATGTCAAAGGGCCTTAAAAAAAGGAAAACAAAAAAACAAAAGGGCAAATTGTAAGAGGTACGACAATGTCTCGGAAATGTTAGCTGATGTAATAGTTTGATCCTAAATCATGTTTATTTATTTAATTAAGCCATGCTACCAGTTTTTCACATTTATTTATCTCATTTAATCATCCCGGTTGGGAGAATTCATTTTGGACCCCACCTTACAAATCGAGTTTCATTCGCCGTAACAATTTCGGGTATTAGACCCTGGCAAATATCATTAAGTGATAAATTATTTGTCATAATGTAACAAAAATTTAATTTTTAACCATGCAAAAATTTGGGCCCAGAATCATTAAGTTTGGCAAAATTCATTTGGGCCCAAATTGCAACCTGATTTATTTTGGGCTCCAATTGGGCCCAAAATTTTTTTTGCAATTAAATAAATTGATTACCATCATTATGCCTAATTATCATTAGCAAAAAGCCACTTTTTGAGTGGATAAAATCAGCCAAACTTATCAATAAAAGCCAAGCTAGAAATGACCAAAAGTTTATGTAGTTGAGTTAGCAAATTGTCATTATGTTTATCTAATTGAAATTACCATAAAGCCCTTTTTATGCATAAATATCATTCAAGCATTAGGATAGTATCAAAATGATTTTCCACCAAGATAAGTATTAGCTTTCCTCTTACTCTCCTCCATACATTTCTTGCCCCCATCCTCAACCACTTTCATCTCTCTCCTTCAAGCTTGTAAATGAGGTAAAAACCTTAACCAAACTATGTTTAATTCTTGGTTTTATATTGGATTTGATAATGGACCATGTTATCTTGATATAAAGAAGTGTTATTTTGATATTTTAATTGTTGGTTAAACTTGAAAGCATGCAAGGGTTAAGGTTGCTCATGATTATGCAAGCTTAAGTTTGAACTGATAGATTTGGATTGTTTTACATTTGATTTTGTGATCTTTGGCATTAGTAATAGATATCATGATGTTTATGTTGAGTTTGGATGAGTTTAAATGCAAGAATAAGTTGGTCATAAGTTAGGGTTTTGGTGATTAAGCATGGGTTGATTTATTTCTAACATCAAGTATATTATTTATGTATAATTGTATAAAGGAATGAATCTTGGATGTGTTATTTAACTTGGAAAATCACTTGAGATGATTTTGTATAAAGGGTTGGATTATTAAAATTTCCTCAATTGATTGTAAAAGGTTATTTTGCTCATTTATGCAAATAAGAAAGCTTATGGATGTGTTTTGAGTGATTTTGAAAAACAGAAGAATTGAAAATTTGATGTAGATGATTACAGAGTAAATTTGAGTAATATGACTTTGTAAGGTGATGATAAGGAATAGTGCTTTGTTAAATGATTTTAAGGAGTAATTTTAGATGGGGAATTACGTGAAAAGAACGGGGAAAACAATAACAGTAGGGCTGTGAACATGACTGAAATAAGGGTCAATTTGCGATAAAATTGGTACTGTATGGCCCATCAAAAAATTATGATTTTTGGTGGGTGGATAAACCCATGAGTTAAATTTCAAATTCCTTTTGAATCATTTCATTCCGAGTTGTGTGGAAAACATTATGGCCATTTCGCTAAGATTGCGCAGAACAGATCGGAGTTGTGCTCAATTGTGTTTCAACTCAATTTTAGGTGTCGTATTATGGTAATTAGGTTTTGCACTGTGACTGAAAGTGTTGTAGGATTTCATAAGCTTTTCATATTGGGGTTTTATAGCTCAATTGGAGTTCGCGGGTGAAATATACGGATTTTTTAAAGTAGACCTTCAAATGGTAATATGAGAGAAGAAAGAAATCATGGCATTTGGAAATATTATCAGAAGTCTCTACATAATTATGGATATTGCAAAGAAATTATAAAGTTTAGTGAGTTCAACAACTTTCATTTTGTATAGAAGCTTACTTAGGTTGGAAAACCAAGTTAAATAGGCATGGAAATGAAATTGGAGAAGTGAAGAGGTTAATGACACAAGGTAAGGTTATATGAGCATTACTGAACCTCACAACACCCTTCTTAGCGTTAAACCTTTTATTATTCATTTCAGAAACATCAAAAACCTATATTTTGTTTTTATCCATTAAAGTCCTTTCATTATCACCACAATTATTTCATTTTGTTCTATTTTTCTTCAACTTGTTTCACTTCTAGTTCAATGACCCTAACCTATTTGGTTTTCAAATCATTTTAGTGTAACTGGTCTTATATTGAATTGTTTGAATCATGGATGCCCTTTTTATTAATCAATTTCCATGAAGTTATAAATTATAGGAATGAAAGTTGTTTACTAACCGCATTTACCTATAACTATATTTCTTAAGCAAAAAGAGGCCCTAGTCTATCGTTTCCCATTGTGCATGAGTATTATCAAGTGATATTGCGTTTTTGAAGATTTCAAATACGTTCATTGCCTGTATCTTTAGAAATCAACACGTATTTATCAAACTTATAATGTTTTGGTAAGTACATCGATAAATCAGTTTAATAAGTGATTTATCACATAATTAGTGACCCCATCTGTCATCAGTTACAGGGTATTGCCCTTTAGTTAGCCGCGCGGCTTCAGGTCAGGTCCCCCGATTGGCTTGGTAGGTATATACCTATCCATAGATCGTAACAACATCACATTCATCTCATTTAGTGTTTTAACATAAAATGAATTGCAAAGCAAATGCCGAATCAATTTATGCAGAGATCATTTAATAATACAATAATGCATGTACTGCACTTTAGCTCACATTTTGAAATGTTTCCCTTGTTTTGTTTTAGGAAAATGCACAGTGAATCACCCTCATGCTGGCAAACCAGTTGAAGAGAATAAGTTGAGCAAGGAAATCTGAAGGGATCAATCAATGATCTGGGTACATGTGTATTTTAGAGCCGTATTTTGAAATCTTTAGTGGATGGAGGTCTAGATTATGAGGTGAATTACTTTATTATGGTATATAAACCATATTTGGGATTAACAATTGAGGGTACAGGGTTTGATAATGTGTAAATGTGTGTGGTTGAAGTTATGCCTAACTATGTTATTTTTAGTATACATACTTCAAGTCTTGTCCTTTTGGATAGCAGTAATGCCCCTACCATCGAGTTTATTAGTCCTAATTAAGGGATTTATCAAGGTTAATGTATACAGTGGAACAAGTTAAATTTAGGGGCATTACAAATTTGATATCAAAGTCAGGTTGTGTTTTTTTTTTTTTTTTATGGGATGTGGAGTATGGAGAGTAGAGATTGAAGGGTGAGAAGGTTGGTTAGTGAAGGTTATTAATATATTAGAGATTTGTGACAGTAGAAATTCCTATTTGTTTCTCCCATGTTCTTCACTTATGTTTCTCCTTGTTAGATAGATCCTTATGCAGTGATTATGATGTTAGCTACTTCTATGGCCATTCACGTCTCTGTACTATATTCTAATATGGTAGCCCACATGCAGACCACATTTCTGAGTTTCATAATGTTATGGACCATACATGTAGGCTATTGTGGGCATTATCTACAATTGGCCTTTAGGATGAGTTTTGGACCCGATATCGAGCATTGGGATGGAACGAACCTAGATTTCAATTTCACGAGGCTTCGCCTAACATTATCACGGAGTTGTTATGAATGGAGTCGTTTGTGCCGAGAGGGAATAACATGAACATTCTGCAGTATATATTTTCATCACACTTTTTATCTCCCCCTGCCATCACCACCTCCACCAGGCAATCCTCAGCTACCTGACAACCCAAAGCTAGTGGAACCTAGAGAGGGGATCCTTGTATCTGATGGATCAAATAAGGTCCACATTGTTATAGATCTCCCTGATATACCATAGTTTAACTCTGACGGTGACCTCATGGAAGCCTCAGAGAAGGATCCAGAATTAGAGGAGCATCAGCTTAATTATGATGATGAGAATGTAGAGATTGATACTTCAGACAACAGTTTTGACTTGGGCGGGGAGCCCAGGGATGAGTATGACCTAGACGATGATCCATATAGGGATCATTAGATTGATTTATATTATGTGTAGATATCTCAGATGGATTACTTTTTGAGCCCACTTGTATACAGCATAGCTAGTTGGATAGATGAATTTTGTGTAGGTTATGACACTGCATATGGTTAGACATGTCTTTTCGATTCTGTTGACTAGTCCCGCCTACTACTAGGCATGTGGCGGACTCATTCTATTAGGCTGAGTAGTGTTTTAGTCAGGATATAGGTGTAAAGGTTGACCTTAGGTGTTTAGTTAGATGTAATATTCTTTATGGAACCATGTATATATATGTACGTGAGCAATTAGGGCCATGATATAATGAAGTTTTATGTTATGTTTTAGTAATACTTAGGCCATGCTAGCTGTATCTATTGTGCATGTGTACCTTATGTGTTGGCTGTAGTCAATTGACTGAATTACTTAGCTGAATGGGTAGTCAGAATATGGGAATATACATAAAATAATATAGAAACCCAAATAGAAGAAAATTCAGATTATGGTCAGGGGTCAAGTAACCAAGCTTTGTGTAATGTGCCAATAACCCTTAGTGAAATGCCCTCAATCGCCCTGAATTGGTTAGCAACATGGAAACTCCAACTATTAATAGAACTTGATGTCTAAGCTTATGAAATGAATAGCCCCAACACCTTTCGAAATCCCTCATAAAGTCCATAAATTAGCAGATAGGGTGAGCGCTGCATCCCTAAAGTACATGATGGAAAGTATGACCTAGTGGAGGAGAAGCATGGATTAGAGGGATAGAAAAGATTATCCTAACAGTGGAAGTTCTAGAGGATAAAAATGTTAACATTGGAACATTTTACCTAGCTGAGAAAGTAGACTTTTGGTGGAACACTATTAACGGTAGGCTCTTAGGGCCTGACTTCACTTGAAGTATATTTTTGGAAGAACTGAAGATGAATGGTATATGACTGTGATGCAGTATGCTAGCAAATTTACATAACTATCTAGGTTTGTTCTCGAGTTCGTGTCACCTGAATGACTGAAGCTAAGGAGATTTGAAGAGGGATTAGTTTTCTATATTCACAACCAGCTAGCTGGTAAACGAATCATTACCTATCAAGAGTTATATGAGTGACCAGCTGATGTGGAATGATTGAAGACTAAATCGAGGGCCTTGAACCTGATTAATCAGAAGAGGAAGTGGACTGAATAGGGTGCTCCAAGTGAGAGTGTAAACCAAAAGAAATCTGCTCCCGTTTCTCCCATGAGTCATCGTGCAGGTTTAGTAGTGCCCTGTGGAAAATGTGGAAGAACTAACCACACCACTCCTAAGGGTCGAGTAGGAACTAACAAATGCATGTAGTGTGGTAGCGCGGAACACCTCATTACTGCCTACCCCCGAAGACTGAAGGCTATAGACAAGGGCTCCCACCTGCAAGGCCCGCAACTATAGGAAGGGTGTATGTGTTGAGTAAGAAAGAAAGCTGCCACCTCTACTATGATAGTTAATTTCAAAGCTATTTTCTGTATTGATTGATTCAGTTTCCACTCATTTATTGACATCCACTCAATATGCCATGCAATTGAACCTTGAAAATAAGGAGACAAAAACCAATTATAGAATCAAGTTACCCAATGACTCTAGAGTTGGTGTCATATCTCTTAGCTCATAGACTTGTTCCAATTACTATTGATGGCATAATATTACAGTATTCCCTAGAGTCTTGATTCAATTTGACTCGTTAGACTTTGATATCATTCTGGAAATGAGCTGGTTGTGCACTTATGGGGTCAAGATAGATTGTGAGGGCCTTAAGGTTATTTCAAGGGATGAACGAGGGAGAGATATGTTTTATAGGCAAATATAGGAAAAACCTTGTCCTTTAAATTCTTCTATGAAAATAAGTGAGCTCTTATGTGAAGGATATACTGGGTATTGGTGTTATGTTATTGACACTCAACCATAGGAAGAAGAAGTAGAAGATATCCCTATACTTTGTGAATTTAGAGATGTTTTCCTAAAGGGTTACGAGGACTGCCCCGTGAAGAAAAATTGATTTTAAAATCGAATTAATCCTGGTGCCCCATCTATCTCTAAAGCCCCATATCGTATGATCCCAATAGAACTTAGAAAACTACAGTTTCAGTTGGATAAGCTATTACGGAAGGGATTTACTAGACCACGTTTGTCACTATGGGGTGCCCCAATTCTATTTGTAAAGAAAAAGGATGGAACCTTGACGTTATGGGTCGATTACAAAAAACAGAACAAGATTACCATTAAGAAAAAAATACCTATTGTCCGGATTAGATGGTTTATTTGATCGACTTTAAGAAGCAGGAGTCTTTCGTTAAGCTTATCTTAGAGGTACAAATTAAACTACTACTTTGATTTATAAATAAGACTTATAGCATAGGAAAGTAGGGATCGATCCCACGAGGAAAGAGTATGATAATAAGCTAGTTAATTCTAATTAATTTTATTACTCTAATTTATTTTACTTTCTCTTTATATTACTAAAACGAATCAAATTAAACAAGTAAAAATCTGAAAAAATTACTTAATGTTGCCCCTAAATATTCTAAATTTAATTCTGAAAACAAAAATAGCAACTAGTTATCCCAAATGTTCTGGAAAAATAAAAATACAAATAATCACGCAATATAAGACTGAAAATTAAAACAGAAAACAACAAGTAGAAAATTAATACTAAAAATCATATAAAGTAATCTAAATTAATATTATACAATTTTATAACTTTATATCTCCAAAATTATATGTAATTAAATTCAGAAAAAGTAAAACAGAAAATTAACCACACAAAATTAAAACAAAAAATAAAATTTGAAATTAGAGAAATAATAAACTGTACTTATATAAATATGAAAATAAATAAAAAAATACCCAGATTTTAAAATATAATTTTCTAGACTCAATAAAACCGTAAAAATGTAAAATGAAACTTAAAAATGTAATTTTTGGATTTATTAAAATAAAAACTTGCACGTAGTCAATTTATGAAATAATTCTGAAAAATTATAAAATAACTTCCAAAACTTATGAAATTAAATAGCAACATATTTGGATACTAGACAAACCCTAAAATGAAATAAAATTTGAAAACACACAAAAGGGACTATTTTTAGCCTGATGTCTAGCAAACCAGTAAATAAATGGCAAAGTTGAATAGAAACTAAATTTGAAAATTTTAATCACACTAAAAATCAAAATATAACTAATGTAAAATCACTAAGACACTCCTAAAAGACTACTCTTTTGGGGGATGGTAAATGAAATTTATACTAAAGCTTATAAATTTAAGAATTAAACTAGAGAAACTAAAAAAATTAACTAAAAAGCAACAAATAATTATCAAAGATACCGAATTTGTGAAAAATACTTAGCATAATCTATATCCACCATGCAAATTAATATTTATCATCAATACACAAATCGATTAATCTATGAGTTAGACTATAAAAGACACCCACTAGCAGATCGTTCCTTTTTTTCCTTATATTATAGTTTATTAAGGTCAAGCGCTAATATAAACCCTACTAGTTTTGATAACCCTAACACCAGTGCAACAATTTAATCAACTAGACTATTAAGTATTAGAAAAATATCATCTAATGCCTTGTAACCAATTTACCAGTAAATTTATTTAACAAAGATCTATAATGATTACCTAATTAAAAGAGATGAGTTTGAGCCATCCATGATTAATTTCGGTAGTACTTATGCCTAAAAGACCACAACTTTTACGTACTAGGGCCTTTTAAACTATCACATAAATTTATATTAAACTAACTAGCATGTATTCTAATTAATCTAACACAAATATCAGAAGAGATAAATATTAATCATTATAGAAAATAAAAATCAACTAGACAATAAAGAATAAAACTTGTTCAAAATAATTAATTTAGCATGGTTTTAAATAAATTATACTAAGGGCAAGAAAATTACTCACCCATATTAAAAATAAAATTACAACAATTAATCAAACCTTTCATGTTTAACAATAAACTAAACAAAAAAATAAAATAAAATAAAAATAAAAGAAATCAAGACAATATTACTGTCCTTCAATGATGATGACGATCGATGATGGTGATGATGTGTGAGATGATGAGGGTGTGTAGTTTATATGTGAATGATGGGGGCAGTGGGTGGGTTGCTTTATGGCTGATGATGCGTTTTTTTATTTTTATAGGAGATGTTGGTGGCTGATTGTTTGATGGGAGATGAAGGTGTCATGGGACACGAGAAGAGTGGCTGAGAGATGTGTGTGGTGATGCGTGATGGGGTGAAAGAAGTGAAGGTTAGGCGATCAAGCGTATGCCAATGATGGTGATGGCGCCATGTGGGAGGGATGGAGGTTACGTGAAGGAGGAGGTGAGGATAATTAGAGGGGGTGGCATGGACCTTTTTTTGGTGAGGCGAGGAGATTGCAGAGTAGATAGTAAGGTGTGTGATAAAAGGCTGCGTGTGATGATTTAGAGGAGAAGAAGTAGGTTCTTTATAGTACTATTCTGCTAGAGTTTTCTTCTTTGAACTCCTTATCTTCAAAGTCTTCTAATTTCTCTTCAATTAGAAGTAGTAATCTTATAATCCAAGCCCAAATAAATCCTTATGAAAATATATTTTTCATAAATCATTATTTTTGGGCCAACTTGATAATTCCACTGGAATCCTTGAATAAATAAAACTCAAACTTCGACCTCTTCTCTTCTCCTCTTTTTTTATTAACGGTTAACCTGAAAAATATATAAAATAAAATAAATTGGACAAAATAATATATATAATATAATCAAATTAATTATTAAAAACTTGCATGAATTTTGACTTAACAAATTCCCCCACACTTAGATTTTGGACATCCGCGTGGAAAGAAATTTGGGACTCGACCAAAAAATGACCCCACCTTTCTTATAAAGGTATGCAAAATATGATATTATACTAGGCATTGGCTTGTTTTGAAAACAGTTTTATTTAAAATTAATATATTTTTCTTCCAATAGGTGAATAACTACTAGATATCCAACTACCATCAAACAGTTTCTTCATCAGTCTCACAACATTTTTTTTAATAAAGTAACAAGAGCAATAATCATCCAGCTCTTTTAAGCACGCATACACCGATCAAGAGGTTTAAAAAGATTACGACAGAAAAATTGAAGTACGGTATAGCTATAGAGACAATTAAATTAGAAGGAATAATTCATTGAAATTGATTTTAGACTTGCCTTACAATTTTTTTTTCCCTTTTTTTTCAAACTCCGATTGCGCACATATTGAAAGCCCATATAGGGTCTTAGAAATTAAACACTCCCTATCCTACACTCACCTGAATAGAGGTGCTAGAGTTAATAATTTATTCTCATCACTATTTTATTTATTGATTAGCTGTTAGTCTGGTACGAGTCATTGATCGGCCCAAAGAGGGGCATGACTCTCCCAATCATGGGTTACTCCATACATAAGGCTCAAGTTGAGATCTAAATTTAAAGAGGAAAGGTCCCGATCCACCAATTCCTGCCCATGTTGATAATCTAACTTTTTTTTTCATTTTTTTTACAAGACAAGAAAAATCACAATTTGAATGAGTTATTCTACAAATTCAATAGTCTAGGGAATGGATTAGGTCATTTTATTGCCTCTAAAGCAACTATATAACATGATTATATAAGATGGATAATCATGACAGTTACTCATTAAAGCGATATATAAGGATCAACTCCAACTTGTTTGAATGATAGTTAACATGCTTAGAAGTCTTCACTCATAGAAAAATAGACTAAAAATACCTAAGCAAAGAAAAAAAAAATTAAGCAAGAAAGCCTAGCATAAACTCATATTCATGCATTATTTATAAGAAAATCAATTTTTATTCTTTTTTCAAGAATGAATACTGCAGGAATTAAATGCAATGAATGTTGTAGGAATTAAATACAGAATGCACCCCCCATACTGAATTCATGCATTATCCCTAATGCATGCAAAAATATAAAAATAATGAAGACAGAAGTAAAATTAGATGGGTACTTCCCTTAAAAAAAAAAAAACCATTGGGTTGCCTCCTAACCAATGCCTTTGTTTATTGTTGTTGGCTCGACACAAATGAGCTCATAGATCCTCTAGTCGGATCTTCTCCACTAAGCATACCTGATATCCTTCATGGAAGTGCGTTAGCCTGTGACCATTTATCCTGAAAATTTTGTTAGTAACAAAGGATTTAATCTTAATAGCCCTATGTGGATAAGTCTTTACTGCCATAAAAGGTCCTAGCCATCTAGAGTTTAACTTACCAGGAAAGAGTCTCAATTTTGAATTGAATAACAACACTTTTTCACCCACTTGAAATTCTTTCCTACTAAGCTTAGCATCATGAAATGCTTTGGTTTTACCTTTGTAGATCACTGAATTGTCATAGGCTTCTAGGCGAATCTCTTCTAGTTCTTATAATTGTAAATTATGCTCCTTCCCTGCTAGGTCGTATTCCAGATGGCACTGCTTTACGACCTAATATGATTTATGCTCTAATTCTACAGGGAGGTGACATGCTTTCCCAAAAAGTAACCTATAAGGTAACATACCTATAGGTGTCTTACATGCAGTCCTATAGGCCCAAAGAGCTTCCTCTAACCTAAGACTCCAATCTTTCTTATCTGGTCTAACAACCTTTTCTAATATGCCCTTAATTTCTTTATTGGAGATTTCAGTTTGGCAATTAGTTTGGGGATGGTAACTAGTAGATACCTTATGAGTTACAAGATATTTGTCTAGCAAGGCACGTAAGGTTTTATTACAAAAATGTGCTCCCCTACCATTGATGATTGTTTTAGGAATTCCATATCTATGCAGAATGAGAGATTTAACATGCTTCACAATAGTTTTAGCATCATCAACTCTAGTTGCCACAACTTCAATCCACTTAGACACATGATCAAGAAGCATAAGAATGTAAGTAAAACCAAAAGAAGGGAGAAAAGGTCCCATAAAATCAATACCCCATACATCAAAAATCTCACAAACATACACACTATATCAATATCCCATACATCAAAAATCTCACAAACATACACACTATACAGAGGTATTTGGTTCCTTCTAAATAAATTGCCTGTCTTCTAGCATGCTCCACATCTTTTACAAAATTCATAAGCATCCCTAAAAATAGTAGACTAATAAAATCCACATTCAAGAACTTTACGTGCCGTTCTTTTGGGTCCAAAATGTCCCCCACTTTTAGAATAGTGGCAAAAAGTTAAAATTGAATGAAATTCACTATCTTCTATACAACGCCTTATAATCCGATCTCTATAAAATTTCTATAACTATGGCTCATCCCAAATATAATATTTAGATTGAGCTCTTATCTTCTCCTTTTAGGCTCTAGACAAGTCCATAGGAAAGGTTTTGGTTACTATATAATTAACCATATCAGCATACCAAGGTAGCTGATCAGTGATAGCATATAAAGTCTCATCAGAAAATCAATCACTTAATGGATTCCCACTCTCCCCATTATCTAGCCTACTTAGATGGTTTGCAATGAAATTTTTAACTCCAGGTTTATCTTTAATCTCCACTTGGAATTCTCACAGTATTAGGACCCATTTAATCAATCTAAATTTTGAGTCATTCTTGCAATAGTAGGACCCATCTAATGAATCTAGGTTTTGAGTCATTCTTACTTAAGAGATGTTTAATAACAGAATGTTCAATGTAAGAACTTTTACACCTAATAGATTAGGACGAAACTTTTCTAGAGCTAAAATAACAACATACATTTCCTTTTCTGTAGTAGTGTAGTTACACTGTGCTTGGTCAAGAGTTCTAGAAGCATAATAAATCACATGAGGTACCTTCCCTACTCTTTGACCTAAGACTGGCCTTACTGCCTTATCACTAGGATCACACATCAGTTCAAAAGGTACAGGCCAGTTGGAGGGTTGTGCAATAGGAGTGGTGGTAAATTTCGACTTCAATTGATCAAAACCTCTCCTACAGTCCTCATTCAAATCAAATAAAGCATCTTTTTCAAGTAAAGCATACAAAGGAGAGGCAATCTTAGAAAAATCCTTAATAAATCTCCTATAAAAGCTAACTTGACCTAGATATGACCTCACCTCCTTGACACACTATGGATGGGGCAAAGATTGAGTGATTTCTACTTTAGCCTTCTCAACCTCTAAGCCCTTGAATGACACTACATGACCTAAAATGACTCTATGTTCCACCATGAAATGACGGTTTTTAAAATTAAGCACCAAATTAGTCTCAATGCAACGCTTACGTACTAACATAAGATGATGCATGCACTCATCAAATGAATTACCATGTATAGTAAAGTCATTCATTAAAACTTCCATAATTTTGGTGATAAAATCAGAAAGAATACTCATCATACACCTTTGAAATGTAGCAGGTGCATTACATAGACCAAAAGGCATCCTTCTAAAAGCACAGGTGTCAAAAGGGCAGGTAAAAGTGGTCTTTTCCTGATCCTCATGAGCTATAGGGACCTGAAGATAACCTAAGTATCCATCCAGAAAGCAATAACGTGACCTCGTATCTAATCTCTCTAACATCTGGTCCATAAAGGGCAATGGAAAATGGTCCTTCTTTGTGGCATTGTTAAGCTTTTTATAGTTAGTGCACACTGTCCAACCACTCTAGACTCTAGTAGGTATTAACTCACCTTTCTTGTTCTGCACTACTGTTGTTCTGTCCTTTTTAGGAACCATATGGATAGGACTAACCCACTTAGAATCAGCGATGGGTTATATTAATCCAGCATCTGACCACTTAAGAATTTCTTTTTGAACTACCTCTATCATAGGTGGATCTAGTCTTCACTGAGGGTCTCTTTTAGGCTTAGCATCTGATTCTAATGTGATATTATGTGAACATAATGTGGGGCTAAGTCCCGTAAGGCATGCCAACGTCTAACCTATCGCTTCACTATGTTCTCTAAGCACCCTAATAAGTTTATCCTCTTGTTCAGATGTAAGTACATTAGAGATTATAACAAGTAAGGTCTCATTATCGCCTAGATAAGCATACAAGATTTACAGGCAATGGTTTTAGTTCTAGCTTAGGGGGTGAAATGCGAGAGGGTAGCATTTTCGTGTGACTTTCAGGTAATTCTAGCTTCCTAGGTCTGTCAACCACATGTAATTGCAACAAAGACTCTATGCTGCCCACTAACTCATTATTAACAAGGTAAGGCACATTATAAAACATGAACTGATCTTACCTTGAGTAAGTACAGTTAACACTTCATCCTCATAAGACAATTCATAAACATCTTGGGATAGTTCATCAATCACATCAAGTGCACATAGATAGTTCACATCACCAGGAAATCTCGTAGCATTAAAAATATTAAATTTAATAATTTCACCATCAAATTCCATAGTTAGTGTTCCTACATGCACATCTATTTTTGTCTTAGATGTTTTAAGAAATGGTCTACCAAGCAATATGGGACATCATCGCATGCATCATCCATATCCAATGAATAAAAGTCAGTTGGAAAAACAAGTTCATTGACTTGGACTAAGACATCTTCTAACACTCCATTTGGGTATGGATTACTCCTATTAGCTAACTGAATGACTAAATTAGTTCTCTTTAGCTCTCCTAGGTGTAATTTGTCATAAGTGGACCTAGGCATCATATTGATGGAAGCTTCTAAATCAAGCATAGCTCTATCAAAGGAGAGATTTCCAATTTTACAAGGAATAGAGAATACACTTGGGTCTTTCCATTTATAGGGAAGCTTCTTTTGGAAAACACAGACATGTTTTCTCCCACACTTACCGTTTCATTCTCTTTCAGTTTACATTTTGTAGTATAAAGCTCTTTAAGGAACTTAGTATAATGAGGCATCTGCTTTATGACATATAGGAGAGGAATGTTGATCTCTACCTTTTTAAATGTTTCTAAGATTTCTTGGTTTGCCTTATCTACCTTATCGGTTTTCCCTCTTAGTTTACTAGGAAAAGGTGGTAATGGCTTGTAAAGTTCCTTCTTATCCTCATCTACTTTCTTAACATTAGAAGTGGTGTCTTAATCTTGGTTAGGTTCAGGTTTACTAACCTCTATTTCATGCTCTACCTTTTTATTATTCCTAGGTTCCTTCAACTCTTTCCCACTCCTAAGTGTCATGCCACTCTTATTTTTCTTCGGGTTCTGGAAAAGTTGAGATGGCAACCTATATTGTATTTGGGCCTGGAGGTTACTAACTATGGTATCAGTGGTAGTCTATCTCTCTGGACCTATTTAAGAGTCATCTCTATGTTCTGAAACCTAGTGTCAACCTCCTTTTTCTAGTCATCCATCCTTTTCATGACTTACTCTAAAAGGAAATTTATTCTATCCTAAGCAGATAGTTATCATTGTGGTGGTTAAAACTTGGGGGCTATTCCTAGGTCTATACCTAAGATTAGGGCAGTCCCTTCATCCTTCATTGTAAGTGTTAGAGTATGGGTCATACTTCCTTTGGCCTTGGTTAAAGAACATAGCATTCACATCACCGCCTTGAAGTGTAGGGCAAGCATCAGTAGCATGTCCCTCTAAACAGCAAATACCACACACCACACTACTTTCTGAACTCCTCCAGTGACAAGTTTGTTCAGCATAGCAATGATATGAGACAACTGGGTCTTTATAGATGGACCTAAACTGAGCTCATTGACCTTCCTAAACTGAGGCTCTCTAGTTCTAAATTGTTAAGTATTTTGCGCCATGATATTAAACAATTCCTTAGCCTGAATTGGAGACTTATTAACCAAAGCCCCCCTCATTAGCAGCATCCACCATATTTCTATGTATAGGTAATAAACCTTCATAGAAATATTGAATCAATAATTGTTCAAAAATTTGATGCTGGGGACAACTAGCACATAACTTATTAAAATGTTCCCAATATTCATGGAAAGTTTCCCCGTTTATTTGTTTAATTCTACATATTTCTTTCTTAATGGATCTAATTCTAGATGCGGGAAAAGTTTTTCCTAAAAATGCTTTATGAACTTTGGCCTTATCTTGGAGTGAAAAAGGAAAGACTCTCAAACTAATTCGGTTCTGGGTGATACCCCTAGGTTGAATGGTCGAACATGTAATAAGAAACTCATTAATATGGCGGTATGGGTCCTCATCAGGCAATCCATAAAACTTAGGCAGTAAGTTTAAAAATCAAGAGTTCAATTTCAGTGGTCGGCCTAATATAGGATAGATAATAGACAAAGGCTGAGTTTCCAAATTAGGTGCAGTAAGTTCACATAAAGTAGCGATCTCAATTTTAAAAACTTCACAATTTACCGATTCAGAGCTCACAGATCCAGAATCACTTACTTTACTTTCAAACAGCTCAAACGTATGATCCTTATCTCTTCGATCATGCGACCACTCCTTAATCACATAAATTAAATAAACTACAAAAATAAAATACGAGAGTTAAAAACAAAACAATCAAAGAAGTAAAATTAAATAGAAGCAAACTAACGATTTTATTTTCTTTCTCCGACAACAGCGCCAAAATTTGTAACGCTTGTTGTAGAGCTACAAATTATACCACTACTTTGGTTTATAAATACTATTATAGCATAGAAAAGTAGGGATCGATCCCATAATGAAAGATTATGATAATAAGCTAGTTTAATTCTAATTAATTTACTACTCTAACTTATTTTACTTTCTCTTTATATTACTAAAACAAATCAAATTAAACAAGTAAAAATCAAAACAAATTACTTAATATTGCCCCTAAATATTCTAAATTTAATTCTAGAAATAAAAACAATAAGTAGTCATTCTAAATATTCTGGAAAAATAAAAATAGAAATAATCACACAATATTAGAATGAAAATTAAAACAGAAAAGAACAAGTAGAAAATTAATATTAAAAATCATATAAAGTAATCTAAATTAATATTATGCAAGTTCATAACTTTATATCCCCAAAATTATATGTAATTAAAATCAGAAAAATTAAAACAGAAAATTAATCACTGAAAATTAAAATAGAAAATAAAATCTCAAATAAGAGAAATAATAAACTGTACTAATATAAATATGAAAATAAATAAAAAAAGCACCCGAATTTTAAAATACAATTTTCTAGACTCAATAAAACCCTAAAAATGAAATAAAAATTTAAAAATTAATTTTCAGATTTATTAAAATAAAAACCTGCATGTATTCAATGTACGAAATAATTTAGAAAAATTACGAACTAATTTCCAAAAATTGCGAAATTAAATGGAAACAGATTAGGATGCTAAATAAACCCTAAAATGAAATAAAATATGAAAAAACACAAAAGGGGCTGTTTTTTGCCTAATTTCTAACAAACTGGTAAATAAATGGCAAAGTAGAATAGAAAATAAATCTGAAAATTTTAATCGCACTAAAAACTAAAATATAACTAATCTAAAATCACTAAGACACTGCTAAAAGACTACTCTTTTGAGTGGGTAAATAAAATTTATATTAAAGCTTATAAATTTAAGAATTAAAATTGACAAACTAAAGAAATTAATTAAAAAGCAACAAATAATTACCCAAGATACCAAATTTATGAAAAATACTTAGCATAATCTATATCCATCACGCAAATTAATATTTATTATGAACACATAAATCGATTTATCCATGAGTTAGAATATAGAAGACACCCACTAGCAGATCTTCCCTGTTTTTTTCTTATATTATAGTTTATTTTGCTCGAGCCCTATTATAAACCCTACTAGTTTTGATAATCCCAACACCAGTGCAAGAATTGAATCAAACAAGAGCATTAAGTATTAGAAAAACATTATTTAATGCCTTGTAACCAATTCACTTATAAATTGATTTAACAAAGATCTATAATGATTATCTAATTAAGAGAGATGGGTTTGAGTCATCCATGATTAATTAGCATGATATTTATACCTAAAAACTATAACTTTTACGTACTAAAGCCTCTTAACTACCATATGATTTCATATTAAACTAACTAGCATGCATTCTAATGAATCTAACGTGAATATCATAAATGATAAATACTAATCGTTATAAAATTATGAATAAAAATCAATTGGACGATAAAGCATAAAACTTGTTTCAAAATAATTAATTTAGCACGGTTTCAAATAAATTATACTAAGTACAAAGAAATTACTCACTCATATTAAAAATAAAATCACAACAATTAACCAAAGCTTTCATGCTTAACAATAAACTAAAAAAAAAACAAAATAAAAATAAAAGAAATCAGGACAATATTACTTTGCTTTGATGATGATGATGATCAATGATGGGATGATGGGCGAGAAGATGAGCATGTGTAGTTTATATGATGAATGATGGGGGCAGTGGGTGGGTTGTTTTATGGCTGATGATGCGTTTTCTTATTTTTATAGGAGATGTTGGTGGCTGAATGTTTGATGGGAGATGAAGGTGTCGTGGGACACGAGAAGATTAGCTGAGAGATGTGTGCGATAATGCGTGATGGGGCGAGAGAAGTAGAGGGTAGGCAAGGAAGGGTATCCTGATGATGGTGATGACACTGTGTAGGAGGGATGAGATGAGGAGGCTCCGTGAAAGAGGAGGTGAGGATATTTAGAGGGGGTGGCATGGGGTTTTTTTTTGTTGAGGCAAGGAGATTGCAGAGGAGATAGTGAGGTGTGTGATAAGAGGTTGCGTGTGATGATTTAGAGGAGAAGAAGTAGGTTCTTTATACTATTATTCTACTAGGGTTTTCTTCTTTAGACTCCTTCACTTTCAAGTCTTCTGATTTCTCTTCAATTAGAAGTAGTAATCTTTTACAATCTAAGCCCAAATAAGTCATTATGAAAATATATTTTTCATAAATCATTAATTTTTGACCGACTTGTTAATTCCGCTAGAATCCTTGAATAAATAAAACCTGAATTTCGACTTCTTGTGTTCTCCACTTTATTTGTTAATGCTTAACCTAAAAAATATACAAAATGAAGTAAATTAGGCAAAATAATATATATAATATAATCAAATTAATTATTAAAAACTGTAATATCCGCGTGCTTTATATTATGCTAAGTTGTTCATAATGCCATTTTGCGCTATGAAAATCGTATTTTATTAGCTATATGAGCTAAAATTATTTTCTAAATGACTATTTGAGTGTTAATTTTATTAAAAAGGATGTTATTGTCATTGTTATTATTTTTACTATTAATATTATTATTAGTTTTGAAAATCTTTTGATGATTTTTAATAAGCGTTATTAACAGTTATTAACGAGTATTAAATCGATTAGGAATTCGAATATGATTAGGTTGCCATCCTTAGAAGTAGTTTGATGATAATTAAATCAAACGTTGTCACATTTGGGAATGAGTAATCTATGAAATGTTATATTATCGATTTGGGTTTAGAATACGGGCTACGAAATAGACCAGCGGTGTTAAGTATTGATTAGTTTGGACCAAAAATAAATGAAAGAGAGTGGGGGCAAACTGGTAATTTGCGAGTGTCCTCTTTTCTTCCTGACCTGCCTGCGGGCCCCCTATTTCACGACATCTCACTCTCTCTCTCTCTGCTTCATCTTCTTCCTTCTGTTCCCCACCATGCCTGCGCCGCCAAGCTCCCAAACCCAGAGATTTCTTGTCAATTTTAGCTACAAAATTCCCCCATTTGACCTCTCCCATAAACTAGCCACCATTTGGTACTGAAATTGGGCAGAATCGGGAAGAACCCACCATGTTTTCGGTGGGTTGGGCCGTCGAATCAGAGCTTGAACATATATCCTAGGCATGGCCACGCAATTCACCTCTTAGTTAATTTAATTTTGTATAAATTAGACTAGAAATCACCGCTTTCGAACACCTAACTCGATCTCAAGTTGATAGCCGAAATTTAAGCTTGTTTAGGGCTCGAATTGCTGAAGTTTGGGCATGAGTTTGTGTTGCTCGCATGACCAGAGGGCAAGGTCGAAGTTTGGAGTCGTTCAAAGCTCCCTAAAGTCGATTCCATAGCCGTGAATTGAACCTCTAGCTTGGGTTCAAGGTGAGGGTTCCTTTCCTCCTAAAATTACTATTAATTTCAACAATTTTAGCTAAATTTAGTCAGTGCTGTTGTGAGAAAAAGCAGAGTTTTAATATTTATAAACCCCAAGTGCAAGGTGTATCGTTGAGTACTTGGGGTGTCGTTCGCAGGGAATTGGGTTTCCAACTAGCAGGGCTAGTTAAAGCGTCTCGAGCTAGGCAGGATCGAAGGGTGAGAAGAGAAAAGACTAAACT
>NCQV01097172.1:1299-16224 GCA_002740545.1 Lophocereus schottii
ATTCACCACCCACATTACCCTCATTATTATCATCACATTCATCACCATCATCACCTTCATCACTCCATAAAACCCCTACTCCCTCATCTTCTATAAATACCACCATAATCTTCTCTACCATAACCACCTCCACCATCACAACCATCACCATCTTCTCCATCTCCATAACCATCACCATCTTCTCCATCACATTTCACGGCAACCATATTCTCAATTTCAGTTTGGTATTGTTATGTTTTATTTATTTCCTTAAGGTTCTTTTGTTTCGTTTTTAGTGCTATTGTTAAAAAAAGATGTTTTGTTTTAGTATTAGTATGTTAAGCTAATTTAATACTTTTGCTTAACCTAATATTATAGTTTACCATGCGAAGTTATTCTTTTGAGATAAGTTTTATATGTTTAAATTTCCATATTATATTTATGTGAATAATCTAAGTTGATTTGGAATAATTGTTTAATGTTGAATATTGAATTATTTTTGTTTGGCCAACTAAATAATTTCAACATTTTAATAATATTAAGTAGTAACAACTTTTGACTATTGATGTTAAAAGAATCAACTTAGATCTAAATTATATGAATCTGTTGTTGAGAATTTCATGATTTAGGTTAAATGAAGTTTTCCTAGAACTTAATGCTTTGAGTCATTAATTTGTTATGCTGTACAGTAATGAGTTAAATGACTTAAAAGAATTAATCCTGAGACGTTCTAGGGTATAGTAAATAGTAAGGGAAAATAGGGGTTATAGACGTTCTTAACCTACAGTTTAACTGTTCAGTAAATATAATACGTGTATCGATGATTAAGTAACGGAACATGGTAAACTATATATATTAAGGTTAAGCAATTTTCTAATTCAGTGATATTTGTTGTCTTTTATTCAGCATAAATTTCATTATTAATTATAATTTTGGTGCTTAATAATTTAATTATATAGTTAGTTAGATATTTAAATATTATATCCAATTACACCCCCCCAAATTCGTTTTTTTTGTGATTGATCGAGTCATAGAGTTAAATATTAGTCGTTTTTAGTTTTGTATTTTTTTATGAGAATATTTACTTTGTAACTTAAATCTATTTCCTCGTGGGATCGACCTTACTTGCCCTGTCTATAGTTCTTAATATTTAATTATAAGGGTATTTAGATTATTTAATTTGTAGACACTGCGACAAGCCCCACAGGGCCCTTGCAAATCTTAGGGTTAGATCACTGTAGACTGCAAATCTACTACCCAGATCCGTGACGATGAGGGCTGTTCGTGTAACTCCCCTAAATGCTAATTACTCGATTATCTTAACTTAACATCTTATTATCGTAATGGTAGTGGATCATGATGATTGGAGGCACTACCACCGCCCTAAGTCAGGCAAAGCTATTTATCTATCAGCTATAATATTTTGCTAGAACACCATCACAATTCTCAAATTCCATCAGATTAAAGGCATTTGTGTCAACCTTGAACCGTAATTTGACCATTACACATCCCAAGATATAACAAGATGCAATATCTTCTAACTCTCTCTAACTTAAGCATGCTTACTCAAATTGTAGACTCAACATGATAACCTTCATATTATGCAAGAATCCACTCTGAGCATCTAACGATGTCAAATTGCAAATGCAACAAGTTCTTCCTTCACTTCTTACATCCTTCAGCTTGCTAGGGACAAGTTCATACACTTATCCATTACCTGAAACAGAAAATACAAAAACATTCGAATTGAAGAATGAGCCGAAACTCAGCACGTACATCTCTATGCAGTAAAATAAGTTTTGTGTTTAATTAGTTGGGCACCCGTATTTCAAAATATTTCGTTTTGCAAACAGAAGAGAGAGAATATCTGAAAGCGGACCCTTGTTGACGTTTGCAACGATCTTGAGATAGGTGCATACCTCCCAGACCGGTAGAAAAGTCTGAGTTGTAGCTGCGCGGATAAATTGAATGACATAAACCCTGATGATTGATAATTGATGGGACCACTTACTTAGGTGACAAAACATTTCATAACATGATTCCTTATATGAATATCATATTGACTTTTGCATAGTTTAATAAACATGTGAGTATTCGAAGAGCACTGGCAATGTATGTACCTGGTCTTTGAGAATTTCTCTCCGCTTTATTGAAAGTCATTTGCTGGCAGCTTGAAGCAGCAGAAGTGGCCTCAGTTCTACTCCAAATATGTAATTTTTCACGATTAGTGCAAGATTAAGAAGTTTCATTACATTTATTGACTTAATGAATAATTTAAATTCCCTCGACTTATCTTTTTATTATTCATATAATGATTATTATTAACGTAATTTGATTCTATTTTTATTTTCGCTCCTCTCTTTAATATTGTTAACACTCGTTTAATAAATGTCATGAGGGCATGATGGTGTTACTCGTCTTAGACTTATTAATATCGGTGTTATCATCATTGCTGTTCGAATTATTATTATAAACTCGTTAATTTCTATTAATTATTATCATATATCTACTTCATATGTGAACATACTTATCTATTAATTATTATCATATATCTACTTCATATTTAGGTAAATCTTATTTGTAACTCAATATTTTTGGAATTATTATTCCACTACTTCACTTTACAAATTAAAGCATTATTTTCTATAAGAAAAATATCGGTCTTCAGCTAGCCCATCGACCTACAAATTTTTGGTTAAAAATTGAGGTCTATGATAACAATTTTGAAGATGATCAGGAGTTAAATAATAATTCCAAAAAACAATGCATGATTTACCTAAATGTAGAGAGGTTATATCATAACAATCTATTTATCTGTAAAACAATAATTATTTATTCATATTTGTAATTGCTTTTCACCCACCAAAACTTTCCAAATTTCGAGCGTTTTATATTGTGTAGCATCTGAAATACATACAGTTTGCTTTTGAATCCACTATTGAGTACAGTAGTTCAGAAAAGTTAATATGTAGAGTTGGATAATTGGTCGATCTGAGTAGACACATTTAATAAATAAGTCAATTTTGTATCAATCTTATAAATAGTTTAGATTTACTCAAAATAGAAAATAACATGTTTTCATGCCAAATAGTCAAATAGTATCGACTTCGGATTGAAATCGATTCAGTTTATATCGAATTTGGATTTCTCTACTTAATAACTTTAGGTCAAATTTGAATCGAATTATCACCTCAAATCGGACTCTTTCACCCCTAAGCAACGCAATGGCATGAAGAAAGCAATAAGATATACATGATTATGATTTGTTTGAGATGTGATGGATGTGGTCATGAACTGATAATGTGAATAGACGTAAAATAAATAAATAAATTCAACGCAAAGACTACACGCCGCACCGCGTAGATTCACTACCAAGATTCTACTCGTTTTTCCTTTTTTTTCTTTTTTTGGATCCTTGTCGCCGAAACGTGTTAGCCACGAAATCTTACCCTACATTTAAGCGGGTGCGTGACGTCGTTGCTGACTCATCATACCGGGGCCTTTCGTTGCTCCACAGATAGCGCGCGTACTGTCAGGGGCATTTTGGGAAATTAGCAACTTTCATATTTGTAGTACGTGGGTAGCAACCGTGAGAATGAAGCTTCCCTCCTTCTCGTAGAGCTAGAAGCAGAGCCCAACGCATGAACATATTTCACCAAACCCTCAACACACGGTTTTGTTTGCGGTGGGAGAATTGGGAACGAAATTTCTTTCAAGCTTCCAATTTATGGCTTTTTTTGGGCAAGTGATCAGTGTGGAAGGGAAAAGAATCAAACAAAAAATTCAGAGCCATCATATTCATCTGCAATAATATGTGAATCCTATAAATGGCTGGTTTTGTGAAACTTTTTGAGAAGCTTCCTCAGCATGACCTGCAAAATTTCCCGCTTGGGTTCACTCAATATGTTTGGTATCGTCGAATCAAAAATCTTTACTTCCATGAGTGCTTGTAAGGCTGAGACAATTCATACATGAATCTCCCTAGATCCCGCGAAAAGGCGAAACGCACACCGAGAGTGTTTGCTGCCGCTGTTGTTGTCATTAGATATGCTCATAGACCTACTTTTGATTTTAACCTTGACCTTTATTTGTGCAATGGAATTATAAGATAACAATAAATACAATGAACCTAGCTATGTTTTGACACTTTAGTCCGTGAATCTAACTAGTCGGGGCAAAAAATATGCTCAACCCAATTATTGAAATTGTTCAATCATGAATTAAACCATGTGCAATCGCAAACTTTTCAACCATAACTTGAAATTTGGACAATCAAATCTATGCAAATTGCAAAATGAATTGAAGTTTATGAAATTAGATCTATTGGATTGTTTAAATTTAAATCGATCATATGGTTGAACCCTAGTACCACTATTCGTAGAATTCTCTATTTATGTTCCACAGGCCAATCCCCCTCTCTGTGATGGGGAGAGAGTGTTACTTCTAACATATGTCTCTCCCTAAGCACTGCTCAATGTCTGCGTGACTTATATGGACTCAAGACTACCCACTCTATTCTATATTTAAATTGCTTCGACTTTAAAATTTTATTTTCACCAATTAAAATTTATCGTAGGGCGTCATTAACATGGATGTGTTATTCTAGTCTAAGGTCACCTAGTCTAGCTTAAAGAGAAAAATGCATTTGGCCATCATGGGTGTTACTAAAAACATTTTATTCATAAGACATTACTTGAGCATTAGGTGGTTATGAATGTCGAAGGAAGCCACATCCACACAGAACAAAACAGTTGACTTCTGCGCTTGGACTGAACGCAACTACCGTGAGAGAGTATGAATGGTACGGCATTTGGTAGCAAAAACCTTCTCGAGAATAGTACGAGGAGTCTAGAACCATACATTATTACATTTGAATATCATTTAATTTGGGTCACGCGACATAAAACAAACCGAAAATTAAGACTGTTTCCTCGTTGTGATTGGCCTGCCCCAAATGAGAAGATGACTTCTTCCCTTTGATTCGTCACCTCATGCTATACCCTACCCAAGCCATTATGTCATCCCCCGACGTCTTTCCCTAATTACTGTATGATACGATTTTGTGATCGATTCATGTAAGGCTGTAAGTTTACTATATTCCAGAAGAATGGTATGAATTGGTGATTTTAGTCTTGCCAATGGAAAGAATCAACAAAGGCAAAAACAAAATTAAATGATATTACTGAATCTCAAATTGAAGCGATCTATAAGAAAAAAATTTCAATTAGAAGCGCGCACATGGGGCCGGTTCATTTGTTATACTTCTCAAAGTACATACGAATGTACTCTACTGTACATGCACTCAATTTTATTTAAACAAATTAATTAAACGTATGGCATGACAATGTATGAGATACAATGCCACATATTGTAGGGACTAAGTATGACCCAAAAACTAGAAGAACCAGTATCTGTATGAGACACTTCTCAAAGTTGGTGCTTTATGTTGTCTATGGCACACACAACTAGCAATGCTATGATAGTACAAGTATAAGCGCTCCTAGTTGAGGAGATAATAGTCGATCAAAGGAGGAAAAACATATAAGAAGAGGCTGTGAGGCTGTGAAAGTTAGAATGTATGTCTAATTGGGCCTGAAATTAATCCTCTATATAAATTTGAATTTCTAATTTTATTCTCTTAGTTTTGACAATAGGGAGTCAATTGAAAGTACAAATTAAGAATGCCATAATAAATTACCTAATTAATTAACGTTTCCCTTGTGGATATTTTTTTTTAAATGGAGATAGTTAAAAGTATGAACAAATAACAATTAAAAAGAAATCTGCCTTGAGGAGATCCTTAAAACTTAAGAAGTATGAACAAAATAATGACGAAAAGAAAAGGGAAAAATAGTGCTAGTAATATAATAATATAATATATATACAACAAAAAGAAAAGGAAAGAAATCCCACAGTACTTAATTACTAGGAAATTAAAATTCAGATATGAAGCAGAAAAGAAGCATCCGTATGCACGCCCTCCCTGCTACTTCGCCCCCAAGTCAAAAAGGACAATCTGGTAATTCACTCACGCTGCTTCCCTCCCCACGCAATAAGTCGGCTTAAGCCTCAGCTGCTCCCTTTGCCGCAGTATAAATAGTTAGCGCCATCACCACCACAAGCAGCAGCAGCAAGTATTCTCTCTCATCACCTCTTCATTCCTCCTGCTTGTCCAAAAACAAGGTCCTACTCTCTCTCGCTCTAAAATCTCTCTTTCTCTCTCTAAAATTCTTCAGGCCGTCGGCGATGCACAAAACCAATAACAAAGGCGGAGCAAGCGAAATCGAGACCTTCGCCATGGCAAATTGCCTGATGATCCTCTCTTCCCAGGCGGCCGCCGCTGCTTCCGAAAGAGCCACCACCGGAGGATCAAAGCCAGCGGCGGGGGATGCGACTGGCATGTTCACCTGCAAAACCTGCGACCGGAAGTTCCCGTCGTTCCAGGCTCTCGGCGGCCACCGCGCCAGCCACAAGAAAGTGAGGCCGCCGCCGTCAATCTCCAACACTCCGGCGCCGGAGAAGACTCCGAAGGCCCACGCCTGTTCGATCTGCGGCCAGGAATTCCTCATCGGACAGGCGCTCGGCGGCCACATGCGCCGTCACCGGCAGGTTACTATCGCCGGCGGAGGTAGCACCGTCACGACGGAAGGTAGTACTGAGAATAGCGACGGCGGTAGTGATTGCGCTAAGAAGAAGAGAAAGAATGCCGACGACGTTTTGACGCTGATGCCGGAGAAGTCGATTGTCGTCGTCGGTCAGCAGGGCAAGCGCGTTTGCTTGGATTTTGATTTGAATTTTACTCCGGCTGGGAAATTCGAGAGGGAAGATGGAGATGAAATTGAAGAAGGAGAAATTGTGGAAGAGAAGGATTTCTTGAATCTGAAGTTGGAATTGCGACAGCCAATCAACTGCTAGTCTGTTCGAATATATTTTTCTGCTAAATTACGCTGTACAGATTAGAGGTTAATTGCTAGAATTTAGCTAGGGATTTGCAAGGGAGGGAGGGAGGGAAAAAAGAAAAGAAAAGAAAAAATCGTGGTATAGCAGATAGGATTTTTCCTTTATTTCTTTATCTCTTTCTATGATACACATACTTTGGTTTTGGCTATTAGTTTTATTCCTCAATTCTAGCTAGGAGGACATCATATGTTGATCTGGTTTGGATGCATGAAAAATATACAATTTTTTAGCTATCACTATTGACATTATCTTGTTTTTTCCCCAATCTTGACAAAATTTCTCTCTTGTATGTGAAATAATACCATAATTATATAGACTAACCATTGACGCGTAGAGTTTTTTGCTTTTATATTAACAAACTCAGAAAGATCGTACATATTAATTATTAGATTATTTATACAAATAAGTATAGTGATCGAGCATTATGGTTTTCAGATCATTACATGCATGTTTTGACACATTAATAGTTAAAATCTACCGGTTCATGCACTGTTAATATATTAGCATTAGCAATTGAGGATTTGGTACTTTATTATTTGATTTGATATATATATTCAGATAGTTCATTCAATTTTGAGTCTAGGGATCGAGGATGCGATGTTCTCACTTATGATCTTCTGGGATCACACTTTAAAATAATTTCAAGTTGTCAAATGTAACGAATCCGATGATGATAATAATCATTAGGTTAAATGAATGCTGAATTCTTTTTGTTGGGGATGAAATATATATTGATATCTAAATCAAAATCTTTGATCTAAATTGGCTACTTACTGTCCACAAACAGTCTTGTTATACGTACACGGTATGTACATATCACCCTCATGCTTTTCTAATCGACGTCACTGATGAGTTTATGGTTGGGGGTGCCGTCTGGTTTGAGGGATATATACAGCACTCACAGGCTTTTTAGGGTTTGAAAAAGCCAGCTTCTCGAAGGCGTCTTCCTCAAGTACCTAATTCAATAAAATCAAGATTGCCAAAAAAACGGAAGTGTCGAAGTCATGATAACTAACCGCCGCATAATAAAACATACAAATCCACACAAAAGCACATAAACTAGACATGTATTCGGATTTGTTCAGTAAATTAAGTGTCATTGTGTTTCTATGCATTGACAAAAGTGATCGGTTTTGCTTTGCAAAATACACAATTGTTGTAAGGATAACAAGAACAATAATACTTAATGTGGGTCCTTAACAGCATCTTGGGAGATTCAAGTATCGTAATCTTATTCCTACAAACATTCCTACGAACTCATAATTTAAATTTATTAGGGATGGGCTTGTGTAAGTCAGATCAATGAAAATATCATGCTAATATAAACCATTAAGGATTGTAGAATTTTTCTTTTTTAAAAAAAGGTGACACAACATTCCATATGGGAATGATTGATTCTGGTATTCCCAGACCAATTTTTTTTAAAAAAAAAAAAATGCAAATCTATGTTCCCCTCGATGCGAAAGTAATCATAAATTTTTCAACTATGCATGGGAGGAAAGAAAGACGAAGAAAGAAATACATTATATTATACAAGAAAAGGGAAAAGGACGGGAGACTTTTTGCGGTGGGCATCTTCCTTAACAAGTATTAATGAAGTCGTTACATGCACGGGATGTGTTCGCCCATTTTCTACTGCAGCTGTAGTTGTCGTCGAAGTTGCAGTTGAAGCTCAAAGCTTAATTGGCTTTCAAAGAGCTGCCTCTTTTTTTCCTCTCTATCAAGGCCCGGTTCTTTTCGTTGGTAAATCGAAGTTTACCAACATCAACCAATTTCAATCCACATCATCTACTTCAATTCACTTCACGAATTTCAATGAAAAAATACCAAGTTTAATCAACTTCAACTCACTTCAACTCAGTTCTCACGATTTTAACCAACTTATATCCACCATACCCCAAAAAAAAAAAAATTCAGACCAATTCAACGCACTTCAACCTGCGTCAACCTACTTCAATCAACTTCAACCCACTTCAATTTACTTTAATAGAAAGATATCAACTTCAACTTACTTCAATCCACTTATATCAATTTCAACCAACTTCACCCATTTACCAACCCATATTTCCCTATGAGAAGAACAAACCTTAATTCTTCAAGGTAATTCATATACATGATGTGCCATTCATAATGTGAATTGGGTTCTTCCATCAGCCCCCCAAACCAGACAGTGCCTAAGTTTAAGTGATTAGTATTGAGAAAAATAATTAGTAGTAAACAGAATTTACGAAGGACTCGAGTTTGTCATCAGGTCCTATTTCACCGGGTAACAATTAGACCATTAGAGAGACGATGAAATTAAACTATGAGGATGATGCCATTAATTTGCATTCTCCAACTCCTAACTTAGTCTACTTAGGTACCAAAGGTTTTAGTTAAGACTGAGGCCCTAGTTACATTATATTCCAGGTTCGATTTTCCTCTCTCTATTATAATGTAATTATATTATACTACTCTTTCTAGTTCCTACATACCAAAAATACTCCAACTTAGATTCTGCAACTATAATATGTACTTGCGGACACATGGGTAAATAGATTTTGCCTGCGTCTAAATTAAGTAATAAGGTGGGAACAAATATACACTAATATGATACATATTGAAATTAAATAGATAGCATCAATATGTGAAAAATTAATGTTGAAGAATTAAAATGAACTAATCATAATATGTCGGTATAATTTAAGAAGAGAATAAAATAAATTTCGTGTTAGAATTCAATAAATTTTATAAGGGAAAACAATTATTGAATATATTAAAGGTGGACTGTCCATGTAGATTTTTTGGTCAAAAGTATAACTTTTTTTCTTTTTTTGAAGTGATAAAAAGTATAACATAAATTTGTACATTCATATGCCCCCTTCCACCCACCAAAAAAAAGGGAGACACATGTTGAAGCTATTGTTTTTGTGTCCGCAGTCAATTTGAGATAAGCAACTACTGACCCATGGTGAGATAGCTCTTTCGATTCAATTCAGTCTACCTTTGTTATGCTCAAACTTGTTATGTTAAATAAATGACACAAAGGTCAACGTATTTTGCACTAACTTTTGTTACCACCTGTTGAGTTTTTGTTGACATGATACCCATAGCAATTCAAAAAGATTTGTACAGTTATCACTATCTTTCTAATATGTATATCGCACTTTTAAAGACACATACGATCAAGAATTATATCAGCAAATATATATTAAAAATTTAATATATGACAAATACACGTGTAAAAATTATACACATAAACAATGAAAGCATGTGCTCTCGAGAGCACATGAGAAATTGCACGATCTTTCTCATCTTGTACAATGGTCTTACAACTCTGGTTCATATTTTCTCTACTATTTTAGTTGATGATTGTAATTGTTTGGACATGTTCTTATTGGATTTTTTACTAGAATTGTTAGTAACTATTAACTATTTATTTGTAATAAATAGTAAGATTTTTCTTCAGCATTGTGATTTAGTGCATCATTATGGATTTATTCACCCCCAAAACAAAACAAAAAAAAAGGCTTTGTCTCCGGAAAATGTTAAATTATAAAAACTTAGAATGCCCTAATTAATTTTATATGTTGGTTTAGAGGATTTATACAATTGCCTTTTGGGTTAATATATAGCCTAGTTTTAACTCTTTTCTTATGGGGTCTTTGGACCTTTGCTTTAGTAAGTCGATCCACTGTTAACCTCTAAAGATGTAGAATTTTCCTATCATAAATTTTCTTCAATTTACAAGACTCAAACTTCAAAGCTTATTTAACAGGAGCAACGGACAAATCATTTATACCAATCTATATTGGTTATATAGTTTTATACCACCTTGGGTTTTGCTTTGGGTCAAATAAATCAAACAAGTTGAATTCCTTGCACAAAGGGTGCATTTTATCCTGCCAAGTTGTTAAATTTTTAAATCAAATTTGTCAATTTTTTTAGGGGAATCTGATGCCACTTTCTCCAACTCTAATCAAGTAGAGGGATTCCTTTAATAGAGTAGACCGCCTGCAATATTTCAAGTATTTTCTCTTTAACTTATCAAAGGTACCTATCATTAGCAATCAGTACTAATCCGCACCAATCATCATTTAGTCATATTTCATACTCACAATTTCAGTCCTGATCAGCACTTATCAGCACTGATCAACAATCAGCACTGATTAACAATAAGTTGCTTACGATAAATTGCAAGAACATGCGCTCATACAATAGCTCAATTGGCTGCAGGTGTGAGAGGTGTTTATGCATTTAACCAGCTTCACTTGATTATCTTCTAATTTGAATATCTATTACACATAATATTAGATAATATATATAAATCCAAAAAAACTTAAAGATAATATGTAAGCCCAAAAGCCCCGTGAGTTGGGAGAATTTCGCACCATGTGAACAAACATATGTGAGGTAAATTACTAAAAGATTTGGGCTACCATTCTATCATATCATTATTAGGCCGCTTAGGCCCAAACGACCAATTTCTTATTAGGCCGCTTAGGCCCAAACGACCCAGTTTCTTATTAGCATAACCAATATTGACTGTATTTAATAAAAGTTGAGCTACCTAATCCAGTAGGCATCAAATTCACGGCACAGCCTGATTAATGGAAAATAAGGTCATAACATTAAGAAAGTTGACTAAGAATCTATCATCAGAAAGTGAGAAATGTAGCTCCTACTCCGGCTAGAATTTTTGCTTTTTCACCGCAGTAGCTCATTGCTCACTGTTATCTCTTTTGTTTTTATTATTTAAAAGGATAAGATGTCTTTCAAAAGGTCTTGGAAAATTGGTATGACTCGCACTTCGCTATTCGCTCCACATGGCTCAGAAGCTAAATCTACATATTCGGTAACCTCATGTTGACCAGAGGCTCAAAGCTGAGATTGAAGCGACCCACAAGTCGCATAGTTCCACTTCTTGACAAACAAGTTACAGCCTCCCTACTAGTTGCTTTCTTCACAAGCTTCACTGGACAAACTGACAGCAAATCCAATTAGAAGCCTACCCAGCACAAAGTTTTTTAACGCAACGCATCACATAGCCCAATCCAAAATTGGACGTTGCTAACATACCATTACAAACTGCCAAGTAGAACTGCTGCGTATTAGTATTTTGCCGTGCTTTTAGGAAAAGGGGGGGAAAACTCAAATTAGAATGCTGGAAAGAGCAACAGAGTCTGTAACTGGAACATATTGCTCATGAATAAGCAACTACTATCTTTCGACACACTAAAACAAGTCTTAAGGAAGGAATGATGGTAACAAATATTACAAGCATCAATCACAATTGTCATCACAATCAGATTCTTCTGTTCTTTTTGCACACACATAATTCCACTTGCCATATCAGCTTGTCTGATCCACTAAGCTAGCCCTTAACCGCAGCAGGCTGATTTAGCAGGTGCTTGACCGTTGGTTTGATCTCCAGGTTTGATTGAAATCGCGGGTGGGACCTACAACCAACATTGAATCAAATATTACGTACATCAAAATGAACTCAGAATGAAAATGCCATATTTAGTCACAGATCTGAAGTACCCACCTCTTGTCGTGTATCAGAATCGGCAAGCCTTTGCTTTATGTCCCTGGCTATGGAAAAGAAGACCTCCTCCACATTTAGATTTGTCTTGGCACTCTGTAAAATTCAAGATCCTCCTTCAAAAATTGGCCAAAAAGGACATCATGCAGATCATACATTCATAGCCAAGTGTATCTACTCACAGTTTCAAAGAACTTGATCCCATACTCATCAGCAAGTGCTTGTCCCTTCGCTGTTGGCACAGCCTACACATATACAAAAGTATGGTTCAATAACAGATGGATTATTTGCTTAGCTCATGGAAGAATTAGAGGAAAATGGACTTGTAATCATGGAAGTCTGAAATGCCAAAAAGTCTATAATGTACTTCATAGTCCATACCCTTTTACTCTCATCCATATCGGCCTTATTCCCCACCAGTATCTTGTTCACATTGTCAGAAGCATGCTGCTCAATGTTACGTATCCAGTTTCTAATATCTGAAAAGGGAAGAAGCAGGGATGCTGAAAACACAGTGCCGAAGTGAGCAGAGAAGAAGATAGGGGGGAGTAGAACCAAACCCTCCATTAACTGCCTTGAGTACTCAGCCAAACATCTCTAACTTATCAATACATAGACAATGTCAAAAAAGGCACCCAGGATAAGGATAACTAAGTTCCATTCCCAAGCACCAGATTTATTTTTTTATTTTTTAAACAGTAAGCTGCAGGCTGGGCACCCTACTTGACCCCTATCCAGGGAGGCTGAGCGCCCCCCCCCCGGCCCGAGAGAGGAGAGGGATGAATTGAAGCCTAGGCCAAAAGACCTCGTTGTCACCTTGATCAAAGCCAACCAAGCTTATTGTTACAAGTCCTGGGAGTCTGGGACTATAAGACCCAAGATGGGAGAGAGCTAATCCAACATACCGCTACACCACACGAGTGACGGGTACGCTTTGCCACGTGAAAATTACTGTTAGACACCCCCAAAAGCACCAGGTATAGTGAGAGAAATTACTGTTAAATGACGACTCATCAGTTACGTCATACACCAGCAAGATACCCATAGCTCCTCGATAATATGCTGAAACAAACAAAACAAAAAAGTCAATCAGAAGGATGTAACCTTATCTAATAAGCTATGCACCAATCCATCATGAGAAATATAGCCTTAAAATAAAATAATGTCAGGTATTCCAAAAGCATCATTGATACAATGAAGCAGAAGACAAAATTTAGGAGGCCAGATAATCACACCAGATGCGAAGAAAACCACTAAGCAGCCTAACCATGCAACAAAGACAGCCAGCTGAACATATGTTAACACGTTTTCAACTGTCAAGCATCTTGAAATAAATGGTCACATAAAAGGAATATTGAACAATTACCAGTTGTGATGGTTCTGAACCGTTCTTGACCAGCGGTGTCCCATATCTGAAGCTTAATTCGCTTGCCATCAAGTTCTATAGTTCGAATCTTGAAGTCAATACTGCACAAGTACAATATGCAAATTCAGCAGTGAATATAGACCCGTTGGTTAGAGGTCAAGCAACCCAGTGTTCATGCCACAACTAAAGCATTAAACATACCCAATAGTTGTGATAAAGCTGGTTGTGAAGGAACCATCAGAGAACCGTAGCAGGAGGCAACTCTTACCCACACCTGCAAATGCAAGTAACAGAGTGAAACCATATCCAAGATGCAAATTCGAAGCAGGTATGACATGTACTTGCACAATGCACTGACAATGCTAGTTGAAAGAACAACCTAAATCAGTTCAATACTAGACAGCAACAGCAACACAGCTAGCTGCTTTTCTGGCCGTGCAACTCTTTGTCATTTATATCACACATTGTAAGTGCAGCAGACATTGATTACATACAAGAGCCATCAGAACCACCCCAAGCTGTTAAAATGAATCATATCACAAGCTGGCAGACGCAATTACATGCCAATTCCTTATTCTGTACCATAAAAAGATCCAGATATCACATATTCTCCCCATGTTGCCTGGCATATGGTGTAGAATACCTTGAAGTTTTAATTTTATAATGGACGACTCCATCTTATTTTTCATATGAACAATCAATCATTTCAAACATCTTACTTTTCCAAATAAAACAAAACAACCTGCATCCCATCATTAATATTTCAGAATAATTTGATAACAGGATAATATTTTCTGTATAATCTGATCACCGTGTCTTACGGCATTGCGCATTTTCAAACAGGCAATAGAACAATTGAGATCTTATTTTGCTTCTTGCACTGTAGAAAAAGAGTCATTCAGCAACAAGAATCCGGATACTAACGTGTCCTACGATGAAATTAATCACTTTTCCACACCAAAAGTGAGAGTTATCATCCGTCTTTTCATGAGGTAAAAGCAAGACAATCCAACTCTAGATGCAACATAAGCGTCTAACTAAACATTATCTAATTAACGATTTTGAACACCAACCACCAAACCAACCTGCATCAAAA
>NCQV01097183.1:0-21761 GCA_002740545.1 Lophocereus schottii
GAATACAGCTTGTTGACACTCGTTGAGATTTGATGATATTGCCCTTATTGTCCTATTTTACCAAACAATTGACTACAGGAACAAGCACCAAGAACAGGTATGGCCAATGTTTGTTACTCTGTGCGAATCAGGTAGTTAATTCAGTTGTTGACTTTCTTTTGAAACGTGTGTGACTGGGAGACTTAATGCTCCTCTTTTCGGTTGAAAGCCAGTACCCCCTCAACTTCCTTACTTGCTCACGTCGCTCATCAGTCACGAAAAACCCTCTCAATTTCCCTCTCTCTCCTTCTCTCTCAATCCTAAACCCTAATCTCTTAAAAACTCGAGCTTCTCTTCACCATCAATGGCGAACTCCGGCAGCAGCCCCTTCACCGCTGAGAAACGCAGCACCTCCATATCTCATGCTTTAGTCCCGAAGTGCCCATGTATGGCGTCGTCGCCAACACCCAGTGCTCTGCCCCTGTCCACGGCAGCCACGACTGTACAAATCAGAGGTATGGGGTTTAATTCTCTATCCCCTTTGCCAATTTACTCTACAATTTTCGGATTTTTGAAGTGTTTGGACTTGCGAATGGTGGGGCTGAAATTGGACGATGTTCCACAGGTATTTGGATGGGATTTAGTGTTGTTTGACCCCAGTGTGAAACCGACTGGGTCTAAGGGTGTCTTTGAAACCAATGAAGGTCTGGCTGAGTCTGATAATGTTCCTGAAGTGGACACGACACGAACAGGGTCTGAACCTGTTTCTGAACTGGGGAAAGCCCGAACAGGGTCTGTCTCTATTTTCTTTGACATAATGGATAACCCCATCATAAATTTGAATCAAGTGGAAGACCTTGAGGAGACTAACTGTGATGGGTCTGAGTCAACCATAGAGGTCCTCCAACCTCAGCCCTTCCAGAAAACTGAACCGGCTGAATGGGGGCCTAGACGTCGGTTTAAAACCACCACTTCAAAATCTGTTCCCACACTTGTTCGTAGACCTCGAACCCGCAGTTCTGGTTCACTCACTGGCTCTTTCCAGCCAAAACAAGTACCTGAACCTACTATTATAAAAGCCTCTGTCAAACCCACTAAAGAATCTACCCAGTGTGCATCAGCCAAAACCCAAAGCACCCAAATCAAAAGGAAAGCCGTTTCAGAAAAAGTGCCAGAACAGGTGCTTGAAGAATCAGAACCTGAGGAAATTGCTTCCAAACAGGTGCCTGGCCCTGGTCCATCGGTGAAGCCTTCCTCCAAAAGAGTCTCATCAAAGAGAAAGGCTGCTTCTAATCAGGAGGTGCCCATAAAGGCCAAGCCTGATGAACCGAAATCCAAGAAAGCCAAAACTACCATGCCCATAGTGATCGAGTAGCTCATTTTCTCCAAAAGAGTATAGTACGGGGCAAAATTGTTAAAGTTGCTTATTTTCAGGAACAGGGCCTGAACATGTTCCTGGATAAGCTTACAGCCCAAGGTTGGCTAGACCTCTTTGCAAACACCCAGAGAGGGTGTTCAATACCAGATTTAGCTGAATTCTATGCCAACTGTAATGTCACCAAGGGAGTGGTGGCAAGTATGGTCAATGAGAAGGAGATACGGTTCAATGCTCAGGAATTGGGAGACATTCTAGGAGTTCCTGCTGAGGGATTTGGGGTGTATGTAAGGGAAAACAAGACAGTTCTGAGAGCTAAAAGGTTGCTCCAATTGACTCAAAGGTTGAGTCAACAACCAAGGTTGAAAACACCCAGGTCAGTCAAGAAAGGGGCGATGACACCGTGTTACCGGTTGCTCTTCTGGTTTATCATCAAAAACATCATCCCCCGGGGCCAAGGGCGTAACCTTGCAGATGCAATGGATCAATGCCTTACCGATCTCCTGGATCGGGGAGAACAGATCAACCTACCAGTCATCATGATCAGTCAATTCTCCCGCATTGCAAACACGGTTAGAGAACATGACCTGGGGTATGGATTTCTTCTGACTTCAGTCTTTGAGCACTTTGGGGTTTCTTTGCAGAAGAAGGTAGGGGTGCAAGTGACCGATGAGATAGGAAGCAGCACCCTGATTAGTTATGGGTTTAAGCTTGTAAAAGGTGAGACTGCTGATTCCAAATAGGGGCCTCAAACACCCTTTACCCCTATTTTTGGTCCTTCCTCTAGTGAGCCTTATGTTAATGCCTTGCTTTTGCACCAAAACCGATTGAAGACCGAACTCACTGAGGTTAAAGCAGCACTTACTGAGGAGAAGGCTCTCAATACCAAGCGCCATGAGGATCTGATGTCAATTCTCTCCGTCCTCACAGCTAAATTCTCTTCTCCTCCACCCTGAATTAGCTCAACCCCCTGATCCTTCCCTGTTATGCCTTTCTTTATTTTCCACCCTGTTCTCAGCAACTGTTTCTAGCTATCTGGTTGTGCTTTGTGCCTGACAATGGTTTTTGCTAATCTTGGTTGGATCTACTATAATATTGTGCCATGCTTGTCTTCTTGTTGTTATTTGTTTACGCGTGACTCGGAAGACCAATATCATTACCGTACCATATACTTGAGTGTATCACAGGATGCTTTTTCTCCATTACCCAAGAGGTGGTGACTGCAAACACCCTACTTTTCTTGTTTGACCTGACCACCCTTTTTCGATGATGTCAAAAGGGGGAAGATGGGCATGACCAGGATCATTTCAGTTTGACCTAGCTTCAGTTGACTTCTCAAAACAAAAAAGAGGAGGACGGGCTTGACCATGAACGCTTTATCTTGAAACTTGCTTTTGCCTTTTATGTTAATATGGTCATCTGGTTTGTCATCATCAAAAAGGGGGAAATTGTTGGAAAATTACTGACCCCATCATTATGTAATAAAAGGTTTTGATGATAACAAACATAAATAAAATATACACTTGAGTGTGTTAATCAAACAGGTTCCAAATACTGTTTGGAAAACTTTGAAATTGCTTGATTAACCATGGTTGAGAACAGGTCTTAAGAACAGATCCTCAGAACAGTTGAATGGCAAAGAACTTAAAGCATATCAAAGACATGGAGTACTTAAGGAATAGGAAACAGTTTTGAGTAACATCGTAGCAACATGTCTTAAGAACAGTTCCTCAGAACAGCTGAATGGAAAAGAACTTAAAGCACATCAAAGACATGAAGAACTCCAGGAAAAGCTCAGGAAACAGTTCTGAGTAACACCACAGCATTGAAGCAACAAGTAAAGATCCTATAGATGCTGTCTGGTTGATTCAACAAGAGTCTTGGTCCGTCATGGTTTTTATTTTCTTAGATTCTTGTTAATATGCCACTTGGAAGAACTCGATTTAACATTACTTTGAATGATTTTTAAGAACACTGTCTCAGATCAGTTCTGAGATCAGGGTTCAAACTGTTTTCAAGCCAAAACGATTTTTCACAATTTTTCCAAATCTCGGGCTGAAGTTTTTGAAATTATTTGCGATAAATTTTCTATTATCATTAAACCCAGGATAAGTTAATCTTTGGCTTTGAAAATATATTGTGGAGATTTTGAGTCTAGCTTTTAAGGGAAATATTTTACAAAATAAATCAAACTCTTATTTTTGGAATATGAATAAGAAGATAGGAAATTTCAGGATTTGGCTACTAAAAATATTAGTCACTTTCCATAATCTTTTTAGGAGTAAAAAGATCTTATACTTGTGGTTCAAGCACACAAAGGATCTTGTTGCCCTCTACTATTTAAGAAGCTTCTCCACCTCCACATTGAGATGTACGCACACGGTTTTATACACGGCTTTGCACACGATTTCATAAATATTTTTGAGAAAGTTTTTACACAGTTTTTCTAGGGATTTAACTTGCAAATCATATTTTCAGAAAAACCTTCAAAGTGTGTGTGTGAAAATTGAGTCATCTTCCTTGGCATAGAAGCAAAAATTTTAGCTTACATTCGCTTAGTTAGAAGCACAAAAGTAAGGTGTTTTTATTCTCTTCTTTCATCAAAGTGAGAGTTGAGTGTGTCCAAGCCTAGGGAGGCTTTGGACGTGTGTAATTCGTCTTGGGGAGATGATTACGTGAGTGTGTCTAAGTCTGGGAGATTAGGACGTGGTGTATAACTAGTCTAAGGGTAGACAGTTACGTGTGTTGCGATTGTAACAGAGGAGGTTACCTTTGTAATGTGTTTAGCCCGTTTAGTGGAAGTGTGTGGAAATCCTACAGGGATAGGTCGTGGTTTTCGCCTCGGTTGGGCTCGAGGTGTTTCCACATAAAAATCTTGTGTTCTCACTTTTTAATTATTTTCGCTATTTTACACTTTCTGTGCACGTTACAACCAGTCCGTCCAAACAAGGGCCAAGCCTGTTCCCAGAAACTGCAAAAATCTACCAAGACAATTCAACCCCCCCTCTTGTGTTAGTGTACTCTCAATTCCAACAATAACAAATACACATAAATTAAAATTGTCATGTAATTTGCTAAGATATATAGTCCTATGAGTAAAATATATTTTATGTTGCAAATATAAATAAAGATAATAATAGCTAAATTTTGATTAAGAAATGAATTTCTTCTTTCTTATTTTTTGATAAAAGGGACAAAAAATTAAGTCAAATATTGGCAAAATATGTGCTAAAATTTTCTTTTGGGCGTCAAATCCTTGGTAGCGCTACTTCAAGTATTCCCTTAACATGTGTGTCAACAGTAAGTTAAGTAGTAGGAGAGTGTGAACTAAGGTTCATTCCAACATATACATTTAATAGAGGGCCTTACTTTTGACACTCAAACTAATGATAAGCCCCTCCCCTTAACATTTTTCATTGTTTAAGAATAATGATACTACTCTTCCTTTTTAGATATTGCTTTCCCTTGAAGAGTTTTTCTCCTCCTCTGTGGAAAGGGTCCTGCCTTTTGCTATTAAAATAAACTTAATTTTAATTAAAACAAGATTTGATCAATGATTGTTGGGGACACTGGGATGGACAATATAGATGAACCCTACTAATAAATTTATAATAATGAGATAAATCCTTTAGAATTTCACTTCCCACCCTCACATTCCTTTTAATAATTAAAAAAGAAAATTCATTGTCAATGTATAATTTTCAATATAAAACCCCAATTATTCTCTCTCACAAATGTCAAGCATGAGAATTGTCACCGTAGGTTTAGTAAGGACTGATTTTATAGGAAGGAAACTGCAGGATCAAAATGTCATTTTATAGCCCATCGATTAAATACATCCAACTTGAACATTGCCAAGCCTCATCATGGACTAATTCTTATCAAGCAGGAACCTGGTAGCTACTAAAGTTATCAAAATGATCATGCCACAAAACCCGAGTCCTACAGATGGTTGGACCATCATGAGAGAGGCAGAGAGAGTAGTGCACATTGAGGGGCAGGTGATAAGTCTAATCAATACCTCTAACCCCTAATTAGCCACCTCTATATAGGCTCGCTAATTCCTAATAATCAGAAGATATAAGAAGAGATTTAGAGTGTACTAAGCATTCACCACTTAGGTGAGGAAAGTGGTTAACCTAGATTTGGTTAGCAACTCTCACTCGGTCGTGTAAGCCTTAAACCACATGTCTCCTCGCCAATCATAAGTCTTCATATTTCATTTTGTTAGGAATGGGGCATGTGATCAAAAATTAACTGATAGTTTTATATAAAATTACTACCCAACTAACACAACACTTCAACACAACACGATACCCCAAACCATCCGATCATCACTCATAGTACACTCTATCCTTTTATGCTTATAGATATATCATATGATTATATACTCAATGTAGTTACCTGGGCTGATATGGAGAAGATGGAAAGATTATTCCTCAAACATCCATGAGAGTGCATCTTAGCTTAATTGCTTTCCTAATGCATTCTATTCAATCGTATGCATTTGGCCCTTAAAAAACACATTAAGATAGTAACATCAAGCCTTAATTTCATATCATAGCTTTCATATCATAGTTTTCAGTCAAGGGGCATCATACATAGGGTTACACTATGACAACGAAAGGAAATTCAAATGTCACTCCATGTATAGGTTGATTTAGTAGTGCACACACTATAAAACGTATGTTATGACATAACTCCCACTAAGTTGGGCATGCCACTTTATTGTGCCATGCCACTCACTAGTCTAGACTTGCGCGGTGACTGCCATTTATCATTCATGCATTACTAGTACGAACATGAATTATATTATACACATAGTGTCAATATGATTTAGTCTCATCCTATCCACTACTTAAGCATCAGGACGATTGTAATCCATAACAACAGCTCTAATCATCTTCCTAAGTTGATTAAATTCATAATTCACTTGTTAATAGTGGATTATGTCAAATAAAGCTTTTACTAGAAGTTGTATAGAATTTTCAATTTCGTAAGCTAAATTTGAGCTGCTTTCTAGATGATCAAATAAGTTTGAAAATAAGTGTTTTAGTTATGGTTGGATATTTCTAGATGTCTATTTTCCAACAAGCTATATTTATCTTTCAAATTCTAAGTATTGGGCAAGTTATTAAACTTAACCCGAACAAGAGTCAGTGCAAGTCTGGATATGCGTGGTTTTGATTAAGAGCATAATCGAGCGAAAAAATGGATGATTAAGGTAATATTTTATAGGAAATTAGTTGGACATGCATGGTTTGGATTTTGAGCTTAATTAGGCTGGAAAAGGGATGATTAAGGGGCTAGTATTTTCTGGGAAGTTAGTGACACCTCTAGCAAATTACCCGTTGAATATATTACTCGAATTCCTCCATATGGGATAGTGGCTGAAGCCATCAATCAAGTACAAATTGTTGGAATAATTGGTGTAATGGCTACTTTGAGGACAGGGGAAAAACTATGTCATGGATGAGATTACTGACCTGAAAGCTAAAGTCGCCCGACTCGGGTGCAGATCAATAAGGCGAAAAAACTCCCCAAGGCTTAACACAGTGAGCTTTTCACTCGTGTACTCGAGGGAGAAGCTATGGAGCATATCAGTCTGTTGCCCAGGAAGAGAAGAGGAGAGAAGGTTTCTATGTTTCTGTCTATCTTTCATAGCTGCGGAAGGGCTCTTTATATAATGGTCTGATTGAGAAAAGAACTGTTGAATAGCATTAAAAAGGGAGTAAATTGGAGCAGAAATCTGGGATAGGGAAAGGATCATGGTAACTGAAGCAATGATAGAGGAAGACTCAGTCAAGCTAGCCGTTAGATTTACGACAGTTTGTATGCAAACAGTCCGAAGAAAATTCCTCCAAAAATATAATCAGTAAGGCCCAAGCCCACAGCCCATGGCCCGGACCGGACGGACGCGCGGGCGGTGGCGTGTGCGCATGTGGCATCCCAAGTTCCCTTAACCCCGTTAAAACATGGCTTCTAGTTATTCAACAGGCACAAGGAGAGTGGGATATGTGAACTCTTCAAACCACTCTCAAAAGTTCCATGTGAGACAACAAAAGAGATAGAGAGAGTAAGTGAACATCCTTTTGGGGTGGCATTACTCCATCACAAATGCAGCAAATTCTAGCATTGTATTTGGGACAACTCATCACTAGCCCAGAAGCTTTTAATTTCATTATGCTTAAATTGTTGTATAAATATTATTGGCTAGAGTGGATGCTTGAATCCTATTGGTTCACACTAACTCCATAGGTGCTTTATTTTTATTGGCTTATTTATGTAGCTTAGGGATGGTGTACTAACTCCCAATTGGTGCCTCATTTCTATTGGCTTATTTTTGTAACTTTGGGAAGGAAGCACTAATTTCATTGCTATAGCCTCCTTCTATCTATTTAGGAATAAACTTGATTTAAGAATTAATGAATGAATGCTAGAGTGCTTTTACATCCCAAAAACAAAATCTCTCTCTTTATTTCAAATACTTGAGTATTTGGATGGCGATTGAGTCAATCCTTTAGATTAATTATTGCTGTGTGCTTTAAACAATTAGTTTGTGGATGGTTATTTAAGGTCTGGCTTGGTTCAATGTCTTGTTGATTGATGGTTGTTGAAGTTTGATTACTCTTGTGATGAGGCCCTTTCCATTTACTTCAGATTGCCTGTGTGAAAAGGCCAATTAGACGCTTATAATACTTTGTTAGGTGCTAATTTGTCGTATTTTACATACTACTTTCACCTAATTTTGGCTCGTACAATCATATAATCTCTAGGATTTTTACTCGTTTTATTCAGTTTTATAAGTAATAAATCCCATTGAGCAAATGTTGCGTAAATGAGTGAAAAGGAACAAAACAAGAAGACAAAGTATCGCACGATGAGAGAAAAGTCGACTGCACGACTGCCAGTCGCGACCCAGCCAGCAGCAGTTGTCAGCCATCGCCCAAGCCACTGCTTATCAGTCTTGGCTGTCGACGGCCAGTGGCCGCCATGCCGAGGGCCGTCGGCCCTTGCCCTGCTGTTCTCGCCCATATTCACCGGCTCGATTTGTATTTAAAGCCCATCTTTAGGACTTTTTGGGGGTCCCTTTGCGGCGATTTTTTAGAGTAGTTTAGCTTAGGGTTTAGCCTCAAAAACCTCATTAGGAGGAAATAAAGTAGATTTTTTTTTTTTTTTTGAAAAGGATAAGTACAAACAAACATTAGACATCCCTTCTTTCAAGGGTTCTGCCTAGGTAGTCATCTCTAAGGGTACTTGAAACAATAGAAAAGGTAGCTAATGACCTAATCAAACATCCGAATTTGGCTATCCAATTGGCAGCTAAGTTCCCTTCTTTATAAACATGTTGAGCAGAGAAGATGGAAAAATAAGGACACAAGGATAGGATCTCGTGCACCAATGTATGAATACACCACGGAATGCGCACAGACCCTTGTATGGCCTAAATAATGAGCTGATTGTCACCTACAATATGGAGATGCTTGAATCTTGCATCCAGGGTTGCTTTAATACCATCACACATCGCGGTAGCTTTAGGCGCAAGAATAGGCACATTATGCAGAAAGCGAGTTCTTACAAGAAGGAGACGTCCCTGCCAATCGCGTAGGACAAAGCCTGCTGCTGCACCGAAAGAGGAGAACATACCGTCGAAGTTAAGTTTGAAGGCGCCATGTGGTGGGGAGTGCCATCTGACTGGGTGGGTAGCGATGATGTGAGTGGTGGAATGGGTTGTACTAGCAGCGGGATGAAAGGATGAAGTCCGATGACGTTGACTCCATTCTGCCCAAGTGCATTTAGCCCTAATTAAGGACTTTAATGGAAGTAGGAGTTCATTTTAGTAGACAATAGCATGTCGACTTTTCCAGATACTCCAAAGAAGAATAGTGATTTGAGTGAAATTATGTCCACGCTGAAGGTAAAGGTCATGGAAAGTATCCCAGAATGAATGTTGTAGATTCACAAAAGATGACCGATATAGCCACCCATGTGTAATAGCCAACTCCCATACTTTTTTAGCAAAAGGACAAAGCGCTAAGAGGTGCTCATTGTCCTCAATTTCGGCGAGGCACGCTAGGCAAATCGGGTCAATTGGTAAACCACGTCGTAATAATGCCCCTCTGGTGGGTAAGGCGTTATGGCATAACTGCCAAAGGAATATCAAAATCTTAGGCATTATACCCAATTTTCAAATCCAATTAAATTTCCAAGACGGGTGGTTCGGTGGCAGATTAGCGTGTGCCTTCCAAGTGGCGAACTTAATAGAAAATTTCCCACTGCCCATTAGCCCCAACAGAATGTGTCAGGCACTGCTTTGAGCGGAATGGGCACAATGAGGATGTGGGGAATAACTTGCGCGGATAGAATCTTATGTAATTTAGGTTCATCCAAGATGCAGTTGGGTAAAATAAATTCACTGACCTTAAGGTATGGATCAAACAGGATGGGGGAGGAAGTGTGAAGAAGATCCACCAGACAAAAATCATCACACCAAGTATGTGTTAAAAATCAGATTGCATGGCCATTACCTAATTGCCACCGGATTCCCTGTTCAAGGAAGTCACGTGTATGAAGCCTGCTCTTGCAAACCCAGGAATTGGCTTGTTTTTGTTTGCACAAGGAAAAATCCTCCAAGGAGCCATATTTGGCCTGCATTTGTTTAACCCAGAAGTTGTCCGGATGGGAAATAAATTTCCATGAAAGCTTGGCTATGAAAGCAGTATGGACTGCACCTGTTTTTCACAACCCCAATCCACCATATTTGTTTGGTTGATAGATCTTATTTCAAGCGACTAGTGGTAAATCCGTGTTGGTAGTGGGATTCTTCCAGAAAAATTCTCGATGGATTTGATCAAGTTTCTTGGCAACATTAGTGGGAAGACGGAAGCATTGCATTGCATGGTATGGGTAGGCAAATCCTCCAGATGTGACTGAATAAGAATAGTGCGTCCATCTTTGGACAATGAGTTCACTTTCCAGGGACTTCATTTAGCGTTGGTTTGATGAGGGAGATCCTGGAATAGATTGACCTTGGGCTGACCCTAGAAAACAGAGCAGCACAGGTATTTGCCTAATGAAGAAGTGTGAGGAACATTAAAAATGCCCGCAACATGTAGCTTAACTTGACGAGGCATATTTTGAGAGAAAACAATGCTGGATTTATGGAAATTGACTGGTTGCCGAGACTGTAAGCAAAAAGAATCTAAAACACCTTTGAGAGTAAATGTAGTTTGGGAAGAAGCTTTCCAAAATAAAAGACTATCATCTGCAAAAAGTAAGCAGGGAATTTTCTCAGCTTATGGCGCTATTTTGACATCGATCCCTATTCTTAGGATCCAAGGAATGACAAAGAAGCTATTAGGTAAGCATGTCCATGCAAAGAATAAATAAATATGGAGAAAGAGGGTCTCCTTGCCTAAGTCCCCGTGTGGGTGTGGCAAAAGCACAAGTTTCATTGTTGATGGATAAAGAATAAGATACCGTAGGGATGCATTCCTATATCAAGGCTATCCAAGTTGGGTTAAAATTCATGCTTTGGAGATAGTGCATTAGAAAGTCCTACTCAATACGATCATAGGCTTTTTCCATGCCAAGTTTGAGAGCAACATAGCCTTGTTTGCCTTTCAGATGATGAAACTAATTCATAACCTCGTGTGTTAATTAAATATCATCATGAATTGCCCTATGTGGAACAAAAGCACTTTGTGTAGACTGGACAATGTGCGCTAATATCGGGCGCATATGATTAACCATAATCTTAGTAATAATTTTATAAAACGTGTTACAAAGACTAATGGGCCGAAACTAGGACGTAGTTTCCGGATCATCGGCTTTCAGGATAAGGGCTATGAAGGTGTGATTAAACTCCTCCAATAAACGCCCAAAACGAAAAAAATCTTGAACCACTCTACAAATGTGGTCATGTAACAAGGAACAATACTTTTGGAAGAATACTGGGCCAAACCCATATGGACCCGAGGCTTTTGAGGGGTGCATTTGGAAGACAGCGATGTAGATTTCCTCATTCGTGATGGGTTTGATGAGGTTAGAAATTTTAGCGTCAGTAACTTTATTAAGGGAATTAAAAGGGCTACAAACGTTACTAGAATGTCGATTAGATGATAGACATTTGGTAAAATTGGTGAGAAACTTAGTTTGAATGCCCGCCTTGTCATGAAACCAGCCATTCACCTCGGACTTGATACGAAGGATTTGAGTATTTGCTTTTTGGCCGTTACTCTATGATGAAAGAAGGTGGAGTTGTGATCACCATCAACGAGCCATTTATTACGTATAAATTGACCCCAATAGTGTTGATTGAAAAAGATTAACTTCTCACGTTGTCTAATCAAGCAATTGTGCCAATGATTAAAACGTAGACTACTAGGGTTGGCGATGAGTCGATCCTCCACATATTGTAATTTGCAGGTGTTTTTCGTAAGCTGAGTTCGGTAGTTGCCACAGGAAGTTAGTTTCTAGAGTCTCAAATGTTTTTTAATGAACTTGAGCCATTGGGCCTCACCATAAATGGGGTATCCATTGATATGACTAAGCCATTGAGATTTTACAATATCGTGTGCTGCATCAAAAGTGGCCCAATTAGGTTGGAAATGAAAGGGGGGGATGCATAGTATTGGGATAGTGCGACTGTATGTTGAGCAGTATAAAACTATGATCCGAACATGTAAATGGGCCATGGGTGGCAGTGGAAGTGGGATAGAGCTGAATCTAATCCTAGCAACCTATGGCACGATCCAACTTTTCATAGGTAAGTTGATGTCGAATCCAGGCTTTCCAAGCAAATTTTCGGCCCAGTGTAGATAAACTAGTGGCATGGGTAGTGTGTACGAAGAAAGGGAGCTTTTGGCATTGGGACATGGTGACAGGCGTGCCTCCAGATTTATCCGCAGGTTCTTCTAATTCGTTAAAATTGCCTAAGGGATGTTGCCAAAAAACTGGTTTATCTAATGACTCTGCATGAGCATATGCACTAGAAATAGTGGTTAACTTTTGGGACTTGACATCAAGCACATGCATATGAATACATCTAGATTCCCTAAGAAGAACTTGTGCCATAATATTACGGTTATTCCAAAGAACCTACATAACTCCTGCATGGATAACAGGGTTGACATAATCTTAGTGTTCAAAGCCAAAAAGTGGAATAAGCCTGCGAGATGTATTTTCAGCCTCCATTGTTTCATTGAGAAACAGTATATCCGATTGATGAGTTCTGATAAAAAAAAACCGACTTCATCACGAAGCTGTCATCTTTTAACTCCTCGAACATTCCAGGAAATAACTTTCATCAAAAACCTAGGAGAAAGATAGAACGTTGACAACATTCTATAAAGAACAAAAAAACAATAGGTAACGAAGATATGAAAAAACTGGACATTGCCAGTATTATACACATAATGTTCAATAAAAAATAACCATGAAGGCGCCAACAAGGTAACCCTGTGCAATTCTGGACCAGAAACGGAAGCCAGAAGTGAGGACCACCGTACGGCAGAAACCCACAGCCACATGTATGGCCCCTGCAAAACAAGAAGTACACAGACCATGGTAGCAAATGAAAAATCACAAGAAAGCAACTAGGTACGATACAGTGTGAGCATAAAACCAAAAACACGAGAACTACAAGGTCTCAGAGGTAGGGGACTCATCATAAACCTGAGTACTGAGGGGCTGGGCCAGTCTCACAAGTCATGTAACGCACCAGCATTACGGTTGAAGCGTATCACCAACCAATGGGCACTGGAACAAATAACCCAATGAGGAAGGCCATCAAACGAACGTTAATACCAATGCATCCAAAGGCATGCCAGTTGATCCAAACCCTAATAGAGTAGAAGTTCCAAAGAAAGCAACAACAGTTAGGACCCAGATCATGTAGAATCATCATGGTCCTGAGAAGCACAACTAAGCCAGCAAGTATCAATGCCCACAGTGAAGGCACAGAACGCAGAGAACTGCAAGGTCTCAGAGGTAGGATGCTCATCATAGACCTGATTACTGAGGGCTTGGCCAGTCCCACAGGTCATGTAACACACCAGCCTTGGGGGGAAGCATACCAGTAACCAATGGGTACCGGAACAAATAACCCAATGAGGAAGGCCATGAAATGAATGTTTAGACCCATTCATCCAAAGGCATGCCAGTTGATCCAAACCCTAAATGGAGTAGAAGCTGAAAAGAAAGCAACAATAGTTAGGACTCAGATCCTGTAGAATCGTCATGGTCCTGAGAAGCACAACCAAGCCAGCCAGTATCAATACCCACAGTGAACACAGAACGCATAGAGTTAGCAAGTGGGCGAACCCAACTGAGATGGAGCTTCGTAGAAAGGAAGTGAAACAGCCCACTCTAAAATAGAGGTTATATGGTCCAAGCACATACGTATGCAATCCAGGCAAACACCCAGGCCTAATCCAATGACTAGACCAAAGTTGGAAAATGAGAGAGAAGTAAACACAGAGCCAAAATCAAGAGCCCCACAGGAGAAGACAGAGACATATGACAGTCAAGATGAGAATGATAGAAAAACAAGAAGTGAAAGCAAGGCAACAATAGGCAGGTTGCTGCAAACCCCAAATTAGCCCAGCAGTAGCCATCGTGTACCGGGGATGGAAGCGCCAAATAGTAGAGGGACAATTAAAAGAGGGGTCAGGTGCTGCAACAAGAGGGAGTGCATAAATGAAAAATAGAAAACCACACCTTGACCAAGTGGAAACAGGGGCAAAGTAGAAATAGGACAAAGCACACATGGTCCAAAAACACAGAATCCACAAGTAGTAGAGAAACTCGGAAATGATACTATCATTAATACACAACAACTAGGAGTTTACAAGTATAGTCAAGCTATATACTGCTGCACAAAAAGGTCTCCCAATCCTAGGTATAATGCAAAAAATAGTAGGAAGTACCCAGAACCAGAGACAAGCACCAAACCCAGCAAAAATCTCAAAAAGACTTAGGATATAGACTGTGGAAAACATCAATCAAATACAATCCCAAGAACTAAAAAGCAGCCCATCAACAGCAGATACTAACTGGACAGAGCAATGAAGATCAACGAACCCAACCCATGGTTCCAAAAAAATTTGTATCAGCATCATCACAGATAGGTAAACGAGGAAGAGTGTTCCTCATACTCCTCGAGGCAATGTTTCTTAGACGAGTAATAAGAGTGCTGTGGTTCGTCAGCATCTAAATTAAGAAACATGTCCATATCATTCTCACCATCTTCAGTAAATTACGAGTCAGAAACATCGTCAGTAGGAGAGAACCCGTCCGTTCTAAAGGGGGAGACCGGCTGCAAAGGAATAGGTGCCATAGTGACAAAGATACCAGAGGACGGACTACCATCATATTGCTTAGCGGGGAGAGAAGTTTCCAGGGAAGGCGAGGTAGTAGAGACAACTAGGGCAGGACTGGCAGAATCTGCTGGGCCAGGGACAACAGTAACGTTGGGTGTAGCGAATCGAGTTGGCACCCTCAAAAGTTCATGCTTCTTATGGGCATTCGGTGGTCTGCTCCATTTTTTAGGAGAAACAGTCATCTAGTTCTCCACAAGAACAGCAGACCCCGGAGTAGCCATGGAGGACACAACAAAAGGCCCAGTATGGATATTAGTGGCGCCAAATTTCTTGACGACAACCTCAAAAACAGTTTTGGGTGAATCAGGACAGGACTCAAGAGCATGTGCATGACTACCACAAATAGCACAAACCTCATGAAGACCCTCATAGGAAATGGGCAGCTGGAGAAAGGAGTCGACATAAGGGATGACTGGGGTACCCTGCAAAGGTTTAGTAACATCAAGTTTAAGACAGACACGAGCGAATTTACCCCTACCACCGGTCAAAGTAAACTCATTAGCTTCAATGAATACCTCGACATCACTAAGCAAGGATGTGAGCTGTTCATCATCCTAGAATTCATGGGTTAGCCTACTAATAGTAATCCACTAGTCCACTCTAGTGACATGAGAAGCATAGGGATCAAAGAAAGCCCCGGAACGTAAAACCAAATTAAGGCCACTAACAAACCAAGGACGATTAGCCCATACATATTCTCTATCTAGGAGGGAGGCGAATTTAAACAAAACCCACCCATTACCCATATCCATATAGTCCACTATCCCTTTTACCTTAGACTAGTCCCATTTAGTTTTAATGCGGTTGAGGCGAATTCACCCCATATTTTCCCAAAGAGACTCATACTAGGCAGATCAAAGTCAGGGTTGGGGGGATGGTTTACCTCACCCGTTGATTCCAAATAACTCGAGGCAGAATAAACAGGACGTTTTGGGCTAGTTTGTGGAAGATGATCACCATCGAGACCTCCCATTTCGAACTTAACAACATGGGAGAAGGTCTGTAAGGGAGCCTTACCCTTACCACTTGAATCATACTAACGCCTCCATCCAAGACAGATGGAAGTTGAGGTCCGGAAGTAGAATCATCATGGGAAATTTGAGGAATAGAGAGCAGATTGGCATTTTGGGTTGCAATGGGAGAGGAGGAAGAGTCAGTGGGCATCGGAGGAATGGAGGAAGAAGGCACCTGAGACATACGCAAGAAGAGGATTATGAGAATAAGGGAAGATGTGGTGAAAAACCAAGACATAATGGGGGGCTATTTATAAAGGTCACAAGAGGAGCAGGGGAGGGGAAAGCAAGCAAACAAGTAAATTGACCACAAGCAAAGAACTCCCACCCTAAACAAAAGAAAAAATAAACCGAACACTAATTGACAAGTAAAAAAAATAAAATACACACAATTACGAGAGTGATAATTTCTAGTAATTAAACCAAGGGGATAAACCAGCAAGAACCAGTAAAGGAAGGAGGATATATTAGCTAGTAAAGTGAAGCCAGGCACACAGGCAACTATAGAGCCCCTCAAGAAGCATGAAGGTCCACTAAGACTATGCTACATAGACCATACAATTAAGTTGAAATAAAGCATGGAATGAGAGGGCACAAGTAGAATTTTCATTACCTAAAGCAAGATCTGCAAGTAACTAAAAGAAAGGCAAGCCACTACAGCATAGTTCAACAAGAAGAAGGTGACGAAAATACTCCTTTCACGGGGCAAGAAGCAAAGTGAGTAGTAGTAGTCAGTAGATCCAGGCCCAATTGCAGAGATGGAAAGCATGTGCAGTATCCCAGGACTGAGACAATAGGAGAGAGAACGAGCCATATCCATAACATAAACATATGAAACATTAATGATGGAGGTAGAAACCACCGCCGGAAAGCCCGATAGTAGCCAGATACTCTGAAAAAGAGCCGTAGCAAGCGGGCGGTAGAAGAGATCTACGATGATTGCCTGCATATGGACGCTATATCGAGATCTAGCAGCCAGAAGGAGGCCAAGTGGCCCATAACCGGTGGATTGAACAACGCCAGAAAGCAGCAAACTAGCCAAAAAGCAAATCAGGGTCAGGGGGCATGAAAGAAGAATCAGTAGGGGGCAAAACGTGCATGGGGAGGTTTCTTAATCCTGGAGAAAGGGGCCATGGTGGGCGGCCCAGAGGTGGTGACGAAGGAACCAGAGCAGGGGGTGCTCTCAAAGCTCACTATAGAGAGTTCATTTTTGAGGAAATTAATTGGGTTGTTTTTGGGATTAAGCATTATACATTCGAATTCATCCAAATAAGTCATGAGTTTTCACTCTCCTCTCTCTTCTTATTTCATGTTTGTTCTTGTTGCCTCTTGTTTAATGTTGTTAATTTAGATTATATTTAGCTTAAGTGTTTAGTTTTTATTATGATTTTATGTTCATTAGTTATCTTGATCCTTGTTAGATTAGATTAATTCTCTTAGTTCATATTTGTTTCTTTACTTTGCTAGTCTAGGTTTAAATTAGGGCTTTTGTGATTTTGTGATGATTAGTGATTAGTTTGGTTGCCTTGGGTTGTAATTAGTCCTTTGATGACTGATTAGAATAGCATTGGGTGTAACCATACCTAATTTACGCCTCCAATTTACAGTTTTCTCTCATGCCCGCCACATATTCGATGAAATGCTTAAAAGAGCTTTCGTTGTTAGCTTTGGGCAGTTGACTTACATCGAGAGGTGAGGTCAACTAACTAGTGTGGGGGAGAGAATGGCCGAAGTTGGGACATGACAATAGTCCTGATCCTAGCTAGGTTTGTGGGTTGCTATTCTTGTAGTCTAATTGAGTTAACCCTATGAAAATAGATGGTTAGGCTAATCAGATTAGCCAATGATTCTGAAGAGAGGGCTTGGATGGTCTTTCATGATGCAACCGATCACCTTAAATGTTGGCGGAGGTTGGCTATGTTAGGACTCTTCTAAAATATTTAGTTTATTAATTCGTCAAATTGCAATTTCAAACTCCTTTCTTTTATGTTTGTTGGCTTAGCATAGCTTTGTTTTCATTTCCTTCCTCCTTGGCCTAGATTGAGTCGCTTTAGCTGATCCCAGTACTTGAAACCCAACTCCTAATGGACGACACCCTGAGTACTTGACGGTAAATCTTGTACTTGGGGTTACAAATTTTAAAATTCGAATTATTCCTATCACACTTCAATTTGCCTAACATATAATTGTAAATTATGGATATTTAAAAAATAACCTCAACTTTTATTACATGAATGCTCATTATAAAAGAAATGTATACATCACATAACAAGATACATCTCAAAAGTAAATCCTCGAAAGGCCTAAACTCATTGTGTAAGCTTTGAAAGCATTTATAGGAATAGGTTTAGTCAAGAGATCAACAATCATCTTATTCATGGATATATACTTGATGATAATGTCCTTCATCTTTGTGGTTTCTTGAACAAAATGATAGCACCTCTTGATATTTTTGGTCTTCCTATGGAATTTCCTATCCTCAGCATACTAAACGGTGGCAGTATTATCATATAATATTTTAATAGGATCATCAACCCTAGAGTGAAACTAAAGTCCTAAATTAAAGAAAACTCCTAAGCCACATTGCCTCCTAAGTGGTAAAGCATTGAGAAACATGAAATTAAAGAAAGCTCCTAAGCCACATTGCCTCCTAAGTGGTAAAGCATTGAGAAACATACTCTATCTCCATAGTCAACAATGCCTTGTAGTTTTGCTCCATAATATGGCTCATTCGATAAGGGTGAAAACATATCCTAAGGTTAACATAGACTCATCAGAGTCTACAAACTCCCCAGCCTAATAGCTAAGGACCAAGTTAATAGTACCACGTAGTAGTGCAAAACTCTCTTGACGACATACCAATGAGAAGACATGAGTTACTTTGGTAATAACTTATCAAAGCAACCAGAAAACAAAAGTCAAGCTCCGTACACAACATAGTGTACATTAAGCTTTCTACAGCAGTATTATAAAGGATGTTATGCACTTTTTATTTTTCATAATCTATTTTAGGGCATTGATCAAGACTTAAGATCATACCCTTTGTAATGGAGTATTCTACAGGTTTGGAATTATGCATTCGAAAGCATTTATAGACCTTTTCAATGTATGCTTCCTCGTATAAACCTAAAAGCTACTTGGCATGAACTTTGATTATTTCCATGGTTAGGACATACCTAATTTCACATGTTTCCTTCATCTCAAAGACAAAGGATGACCACTGCTTAGTGGTTTTCATCATCTCTTTTTCGTTTCTAACAAGAAGTATATGAGTAAGAAACATAATCCCCTCTATTGTTTTCTTAACATACATAATGGTCTTCTGAAACTATAGATACGTCGAACAAAGTAATGACTTCATGGAATCTAAAGTATCAAGATCTAGAAGATTGCTTAAGACCATATGTAAACCTTTTAAGATGACCAATGGGTTATGACAACCAGGCTTGTGAACCCCATAACTATTCCCACCATGGTCTTCGATGGCTAGAAGGGTTGTTCCTTTAGCTCTGCTCACAACGGCCTGATGCTCATCGAGCTAAAAGTAGTTAATGCCCTCATACACCGAATCTTAATTGACATCAGGAGCTCGATAAATATCATCACCTAGGACTACCTTAAGAAACTCGAGTACCGCGTAGGGGGTATCACTCCCCTCGTGCATCCGATACTAGGCTTCGACGAGCAGGAAGCGGCCCCCTTTGGAATGATTCGTCTCCCTCTGTGATTTCGGGATAAGACTAAGTCCAAAAACTTGGAAGTGGACTTCCTAGTGGTGGACGTTCCCATGACGTATGTCATTTTGGGCGCCCCACGTTGCACAAGGTTAAAGCTATCATTGCCCCTTACCTCCTACAAATTCAGTATGACGCCAATGATGGCAGCATTAGGAAACTTTTTGGGACCAACCGACTGCTCGAGAATGCTATTTATCTAGTATAAAGCCATTGGTGGAGCGCTCAGACACATAAGGGCCTGCAATATGACACCCCTCGTCGAAGAAACCTCGTGTCGCGTCACCTGTTGTAGTAGAAGCTTTAGCAATCTCTGCCATTGTCTTGGCAATCCCGAAGCATAAGCACCTAGAGACCACCAATGACCTAGGAATCGTGCTCTTTGAGGAATAACATCCTTGCCAAACGGTCCGGGTGGACAGGGAAATGACCGAGCAAACACACTATGCACTTTTCAATCTCTTGCAGGACTATAAGGATGTTTTCAATTTCATCCAAGAGGAGATGCTGAGCATCGACTCGACGGTCATGGAGCACTGCCTAAATGTGGACTAGGTCATGAGCCGATAGCACAGAAGAAGAGACATATGGGAATAGAGTAAAGCGAAGTGCAATGACAGAGGTGTAAAAGCTACTGGATATGGGCTTTATCAGGGAGTGTCAATACCCCAAGTGGTTTTCAAAAGTGGTGCTAGTCAAAAAATCTAATCATTCCTGGTGGATGTGCATATACTTTATCGATTTGAATAAGGGTTGCCCCAAAAATAGTTACCTGTTCCAAAAATTGACAAATTACTGGACGCCGCGGCAGGACATGCCATGTTGAGCTTTATGGATGCCCTTTTTGGGTATCACCAGATCCCTCTCCATCGTGAGGATGAGGAGAAGATGACCTTTATAACTGATCGAGGGCTGTATTGCTACAAGGTTATACCTTTTGAACTAAAGAATGCTTGAGCCACCGACAAGAGGTTGGTGAACAAAGTCTTTGAGCCCCTCATCAGGAAGTACATTGAGGAGAATGTGGATGGCCTGATTGTTAAGAGCATATAGGATCACAGACACGCTGTCAATCTACAGGGGACATTCCAAATCCTTCGATAATATGCCATGAAGCTCAACTCTAAAAAGTGTGTTTTTGGGGTTCGATCGGGAAAATTTTTAGGGTTCATGATTAGTAGCTGGGGGATTGAGACAAATTTGGACAAGTAGTAGGTCGTCCTTAATATAAAGTCCCCATAGATGTTAAGGAGGTTCAACTCCTGACTAGATGTATCGTTACCTTAGGCCATTTCATGTGCAAATCGATTGATACATGTCATCCCTTCTTTCAAATCATCTAAAAGCGCACACACTTTGAGTGGGATCACGAGCCAGACGACATATTTTAGTAATTGAAGGCCTACTTCACTCACTTGCCTAAGATAGTTAGCCCGTTGTTAGGGGAACCCTTGCTCCTGTACCTAGTCGTGAGCAGGCGGTAAGCACTATCCTGGTGGTAGAACAAGAGAAATGGCAGATTCTCATCTACTATGTGAGCCACGCCCTCACTAGAGCCGAACTGAATTACCCTCTTATGGAGAAGTTTAGCTACGCCCTAGTGCTAGCAAGTCGAAAGCTTCGCCCATACTTTAAAGGTCACAAACATACGACCCTTACCGACCAACCTTTATAGAACATCCTTCAGAAGCTGAATGCATTGGCAAACTGCTAAAGTGGGCAGTGGAGTCATCTCGATATGGTATCAACTTTGAGGTATAGCGAGCGATTAAACCATAAGCATTGGCCGATTTCTTCGTTAAAAACGGCACCTGAAATTGGACTTACCGCCAACTCTTCGCACCTGTATGTAGATGGATTATCCACTAAGGATGGATGTGAGGCCGATCCAAGTACAGAGACCCCCACGGGAAAAAGCATGTGCACACTTTAAAATTCATGTTGAAGGCGTCCAATAATGAAGCAGAGTATAAGGCCTTGACAGTCGAAATAAAACTGAGTATAAGGCCTTGACAGTCGAAATAAAACTATGTTATATAGCGAGCTCAGACTCTATTAGGCCTTATTCAAATTTGCTATTGGTTGTCAGCCAACTTCATGGAAAATATGAAACCAAAGATGACAGAATAGTGGTTTATGTACGCTGAGTGTGGAAGGCCAACAGCAAGTTGAAAAACTTTTCAATAACTCATATCACTCGGTCTGAAAATTGTCGAGCGAGCGCATTGTCGAAACTCACCAACTCTTACATGCATGCAAAGCCAAAAACATTCAGTAG
>NCQV01097197.1:0-10446 GCA_002740545.1 Lophocereus schottii
ATAATAAGCTAGAATCAAAGTTGCGACATAAAATAATTGGTTAATGTAATAAGCCTTGAAGATTTTGAAGCTAGTTTTGCGTTGTGCCCAAATGGTATTTTATACTTTTATATGTATACATATACATGTACTTACATACATACGTACATACAAACATATGTGTGTGTGTGTGTGTATATATATATATATATATATATATATATATATCAATCATAACATTATAAATAAAAACTAAAACAAAGATAAATAACAGGTTTGGCAAGAGGAGAGAGAAAATTAAAAACCATCATTATTAGGACTTGCAAAAATTCGGATCCGAGTCGATTCAGGTCCGGACAAATCAGACATTTGGACAAAAACTTCATACCCAAAACCCCTTCAGATTATAAATCAGACACTTTGACCAGACCCGAACCCGAATCCCAATGTCTGATATCTGAACCCAGGTGTTCGGATGTCTGAATTTGTGATATAATTTTTAGACGTTGTTGCCAAAATTTTGTGTGGCCGAACCCGAACCCGAACCCGATTTTTCAATGTATGAACCTGGTTATCTAAACTTGTTTTTATAAAATTTGATAGGAAATTTGGACGAAAATAGCACATAAAACTAACTGTCTGATTGTTCAAACCCAGGCCCGAACCCAGACCCGAATGTCCAAACCTGAACTCGACCCAGATTTAATTCTGACATGACCGGCTGTCCTAATTTTAAATTTGGACAAAAGTGTTGTGACCGTACTCCATTTTTTCCGGGTTGGACAAATTCGGATAATTGGGTCGGATGGATTTTTGTCAGCCTAATCATTATCCCTATCTTCTGTTGACCAAAGAGCAACAACCTCTTAATCCCATATATAATTACACCATAATCACATTGATTTGGCAGTCATAAGGTGGTTAGTTCAGTAGTAATTAGCCAATTCAATTCCATGATTCTGTTACGGGTTTTGTGCTACTATAAAAGGAGGTGATCCGATCAGGGAAGACACACAACTCAAAAGCAAATGTTCCCTAGATCTAATATGCTCTCTGCCCTCTCCCTCATACAAATCTAGTCATCTTTGTGATTCGGATTTGGGGCATGGACTTCACTGTTGACTCTAGTAGCTACCAAATTCGGGGATAGCAATCAACAGGTAAGACCAGGCAAAGCTTAAGTATCAAGGTAAGTCCGAATAATCCTACATCCTTAAAAACCACGCACAACTCTCGTACTAAAAAAATTCCAAATAAAGACAGAATCAGCGATGAAAAAAGGCCAATTAGCAATGAAATTTTGAATTCAGCAACGGAAAATCGTTGTTGGATTTTCACTTGTTGCTGAGTAGATGGCGACGGAATTTTATAGTTTTGTCACCATTAACGATAGATCCAGCGACAGACCCTGCAACAAACCATTTTATGGCGGGGGATAAATTGGCAGGGAAGTCGGCGACAGATTAAATTTCTGTCGTCACTAGCGACAGATTAAGCGACGAAAGTTCCGCCACCATGCTAATCCATCACTACATTCTGCTTTGAAAAAAAAAAGAAAATCCCCTTTTCCGTTGCCATTCTGTCACTAGGTTTCTAATGTTTTTTAAATAACAACGCTTGTTTTTGATCGTATCTCTTAGTACATACATTTAAATCATTGTAAGAAATTTATAAGGAGTATTCACTCCATCAACATCCAATGGCTTCGAGTATGAATTCATTCGAAGCGTTCTCAATAATTCCAAGCCACAAACAAGTGGAATATCACTAAGGGTTTACAATTCACAAAGCACAAATCCCGAACAAAGTGTACACATATCACAAATCACAAATCCAAACAAACTAGAAGTTGCTAGTAATTGAAAGTGAAGTTAAGTTTGCAGAAGAGGGAGAAGCAAGCACCAAGGGAAGGGGAATGAAATAAGCACAAATGGGAGGGGAAGCAAAGCAGTAAAAGGTGTACTCCATGAAGAACCAAGTAGGAGAACGACCAATTGGGGAAAAACTGTTAACCAACTCAATCACCAAGGTTAGGATCATCATCTTCCTCATCCTCATCCTTACCCTCATCATCATTATGTTGTGAATGATGAGTAAAGGTTGGCTGACATCCCGAGCTAGAAGCTTGTTGTATTTGGAAGAATGCTTGCAAGCACTGATCGATGCTCATCATTTATTGGCTCAGTTGTTAGCTGCTTTGGGTGAGCATTTTGTTGGATTCCTCCAGTTGCTTATATTTCTCCATAAGCAATCGGTAACTTTCAGCTTGTGAAGTTAGTTCACTCCCCAATTTAGTTACTACACCCCTTAAGTCATTCAGCTCTTATTGCAATGGCGTATAACCGGGTACCTACTGACAAACATTTATGCGAAGTATGCATTAGTATTACAATTAAGTTAACTTATCCTATAACCATGTTCATTAAAACTTTAATATGAAAACTATATCAGCTCTTTGAGTGGGACTGAAGTAACCGGATTCCCTAATGTTGACAGCCTCATCGCCAATACCATAAATACGATCCTTTTTGTTCTTGTATGTTTTCACCCACAACTCATTTGGGTTTGGAAGTGTCTAGTTTGGATCTTGAGAAGTGTCGTCCCTGGTCCTTTGAGAGTTGATTATATTTTGAAATTCATGTTCAAAGGACTCCTGTAATATCACAACATATGCAAAAAATCATATATGTTACAGTTAATGAAAGTAAAGTATACCAGTCCAGGTTAACCTATAAATGAAGATTGAGAATAGCTTATCACTTGCATATGTTTGTTGTGATTTCTTGTCAACCCAAGGGGCATCTTCTTTTCCAGGGAGTTTATGAACGCAGCTGAATAATTCAACAATTGTGGTCTCCATCGCAAGTCGTTCTCTCTATGTACGTGCCACACAGAATTATGTGAAAAACAAGCCAAACCACAGTGAGAGTGGGCTGGAGTATTGAAGTTAAAGAAATCAATAACAAAATTATTTACCAGACGCCTCCTATGCTTATGCATAGGGATCGCACCACAGGTGTGGGGAGATAGGCCACCACTTTCTGGAGTACCCAGTCGGTTCTTTTGGGCTGTTTCACGTAATTTCTTATAACCTTCTTTTACCCAGTATTGTTGGAGTCCTTCCCATTGAGCGTCACCGAGCCAAGCAGGCTTCTTGTTGTGCTTCCTTGCTCGGCCAAGGAAGTCTCTCAAGCGTGCATTGCCTCGATTTTTAAAATTTTTTCTTATACAGTCTCCATAGACCGGATCCCAAGTAAACCACTTCTGCAATTATGAAAACAATAAACACATCAAATAATACAATAGTAATCTATCACGTTCATACAAACTGTTAATATGTTGGGACTTTAGTTACCTTGAATTCTCCAAACGACAAATCCCATACTGGTTTAGGCACTTTACCCCAAGTAGGCCAAGCTCCATCATATTTACCTTGAAATACGAGCGAAATTCTACTAACAACACCATCATTGGGAAGAAACCTAATTGAACATAACACATCAAATTGATTAGTTGTGATGCAAAATAGTTGAAGTTCATAACATATAACAATTGAAGACTTACCCGTTACCATCTAGCTCAATTCAAATCTGTGCTCAAGTGCTCCCATGACTAGATTGTGCTTCGCTTTCTCCAGTTGTAATGATTTCTTAGGACTGGTTTGTGTTAGGGTCAATGGGTTAGGGAGTAGGCTGCACAGTGTTGACAAAAGGGGGTTTGAAGGAATGTTGTAGGTGAATTGGCCATACATGGTACTTTGGTTGGGAATGTATGGGGTCTGATGATAGAAAGCCTCAAATGGGGGAGGCATTGGTCTTGAAAGACCTGGTTTGTAAGCAGTCATTGTGACTCCTGCTTGAACTGGGATATGAGGTACCTGGGGGAAAGATGGATCGACGTCCCTTATGGTTGGATCTACGGCGGAGCTCCTATGCCGTCGTCCTCTACCTCGAGTGGAGGACTTACCTCGACGAGAACTGGAATCCATACCTGAAATAGGTGACAACAAATACAAACACAAATATATAACAATTGTACATATCAACCGTTTACTCATACGTCATAATAGGTAGGTAACACGTATTTTTAAAATTCATTCATACAATAAAAGTAAAGTTACAACCAATAGTTTCCCATGCTAAGTACTCAAATACATAACAATTCATAAGCACTCAATCATGTGCATAATTTCATCATCGTCATCGTCATCATACAAATGCAAATTTTCCTCAACTTCATCTATTTCATTACCGTTATCCCACCTCTTTATCACCCTCATCATCCTCTTCCTCATCTATCTCGTCATTAGCCTGAATGAATGAAAATCTCATTTCATCATTAACCTCTTCCAGTGGTGCACTTTCATCAACTAATGATGTAGGGATAACATTATTCACAGGTTTAACTATTGTCATCATATCCGTTTGTTGGCAGGCAGTAGGTAAAGTGTAATGCTTATCCACTCGCCCTGGCTTTGGTTGGTATGACAAAAAGTCAATTAGCCCTATCCCTTAAGCGATCTGCATATGGCATGAAGTATACTTGTGATGCGGGGTTGGGGAAGATGAATAGGTCGTACTTTCGGTGCCTCCTTGTGAGGTGCACCTCAATAAGTTTGCTTAGTTTATGAGATCGTATCCCACGATTCAATGTGGTATCAAACCACTCACAACTAAATATCACACATCGTTTAAGTGGTTCGCCTACAAATTCAATTTGGACAATATTCTTCAGTACGCCATAATAATCATTTTTAATATCGCCATCCCCCGTGCCATAAATACCAACACCACAATTACATGTTTTCTTCCTCACGCTGTGCGTTTCTATGTGGAATTTGAATCCATTAACTCTATATTCCATCCACGTCGACGCATACCGATTTGGCTTCACAGCCAATTGTGTCAAGTAGCACTATTTGTGGGTGTCGAATAGTTGAATATAATGCACCTAAGGTGACATAACATGTGGTTTTAGTTAATACAATGCACCTAACTGTTATGTTAAAATTATGAAAGAATAAGTTGTAATACTTACATTCTAACTAAACCAATCTACAAAATGAGTTTCGATGATGGTGCCAACATCAACATCGCTGACATTGTGACGTGCAGTTCTGACTTGTTCTATGAAAATTCTGTCACATTTTATGAAGGTTTTAGTTAATATACTTGTGTTCCGAATGATAAACTCAAATGGAAGTTAAGGTAGCACTCACCAAATATAAGGTTTAACTTCATCACAATTTAACAGCACGTGAAGATGGGTAGCAATATATTCGGCATCTGTAAGATACCTTGATCTTTCCCTACCAATAGCGGTCCCTTACGGTTCAAACACAGATGTCGTTGGAAAATGATTATTATGTTCATCACCATCTTCATTTCTCCTGCATCTAGTGCACATGGAGGGCACATTAGAGCTGAAGTAATAGGAGGTGAAGAATATCCTCTCCGCCTCTAGGTATGCTTCTGTGATTGAACCTTCAGGACACACTTATTACTTTATCTTTTTCTTCAATCGGCCAAAGAACCTAACAAATTTACAATTGCATTCAGTTGTAAGTGATAGCACATATAAGAATTGAGATAAGGTTTCATCGAGTACGGTATACTTTAATTCTCAAATGGATACGTCCATCAGTATTGTACTGGACCAGCAAGTTGAGCCTCTTTTGTCAAATACACTGGCAGGTTCTCCATTATATTGAAGAAGCCAGGAGAGAAAATCGTCCCCAACTTACAGAGAGTGATGACAATGTTCCGATGCATTTCCTTAATCATATCCTCTTGCAGTGTTGTTGAGCATAAGTTCTTGAAAAACTGACTTATCTCAATGAGAGGTTTCAACACATTATCTGGAAGCACACCAAATGCAATGGGTAAAAGAGTCTTCATGAACACATAACAATCATGACTTTTCATGTTGTTGAACTTTGCCTCATTAGGGTCCATGATATTCCTCAAATTAGAGCAATATCCATCAAGTATTTGAAGCTCCTTTACCCATTCACACAACTCTCTTCATTTATCCATAGGACGTACAAACTTCACTTTTGGTTTAACCAGTTTACCACTAGGGCCTGGATATAAATATAATTCTTGTCTATTACATATTTCTGCAACATCCATTCTTGATTTAGCATTGTCCTTTGTTTTCCCATGGACATCCATAATAGTGTTAATGATGTTTTCAAAGAAGTTCTTCTCTATGTGCATCACATCCAAATTATAGCGGAGCAATTGGTGTCGCCAATAAGGCAACTCCCAGAATATGCTATTCTTCGTTCAGTTTTCTTAAATCTTGGTATGACAAAGTCACTACTTGTAGTTACCATTGGATAATCTTCTATGCCGGCATAAAATTTTTCCTCAAATAAGTGGCGAGGAGACCCCCTATAATAATTCTGCCTTTCCCAAATGCGGTTTTATTTCTTCTGAACGCATGATTTCTTAGCAGAAGACATTGATGACAATCAAACCATAAGAATTTACCTTCATTTCTCAATCTCAAAACCTTTTGCTGCTTCATATATACAGAACATGCCAATTACCTATTAGTACTCCACTTAGCTAACATTCCATACGTAAGGAAATCACTGATGGTCCACATAAGTGCAGCCTTTATCTGAAATGTCTGCCCTGTAGAAATGTCATATGTTTCAACTCCAACATCCCACAACTCTTTCAACTCATTAATAAGAGGTTGTAAATATATATATATGTTGTTCTTGGGATTTTTGGGGCGGAGATTACACAAGTCAGGAATATAAATGGTGTGGTTATACATAATTTAGGGGGAAAGTTATAAGGTGTAACTACCACCATCCAAATGGAGTAAGATCTTGAAGACAAAGTGTAAGGATTAAATCCATCAGCACATAAGCCAAGCATCATGTTCCGAGGCTCCGAAGCAAAATTAAGGTACTTGCTATCAAAATATTTTCATGCTGTCCCATCTGATGGATGACATAAAATACCATCCTCACGCCAATGTTCATAATGCTATCTCATGTGCTCTACAATACTTCTTGATGCATACAACCTCTGAAGTCGAGGTTTTTACGGCAAGTAATGCATCCTTAGTATGGCAATGGATTTTGATTCCTTTGTTGTGACCTTTGCCTCTTCCATCTTGAATGCCTACAAAACTTGCACGCATCCATGTTTGCGGGCTCCCTAAAAAGTAGCATGCTACTTTTCAGGCAACAATCAATTTGGACTACATCGTTGTCGAGATCTTTAACAAGTTCTTCGTTTGCCCATAGTTGTTTGGCACGCGGTTATTAGGTGGACACATCTCTTTTATTTGTTGAACAATTTCATTGAAATAGTTCTGTGGCATGTTAGATTTGATACTCAACAGTCTTACAGCAGCAGAGAGCTCACTATGGGTGGAATAATCATCGTATAAGGGTTGTTGAGCAGCTGGAACCATATTATAAAATGGTTCTCGGCAAGTGCTTGACTCCTCCTCCCTTACATTTTGATTTGCCATTATAGCATCACTAATCATGCCCTCCATTCGATCCACGTAGGATTCATTTTAGTCATTATTAATATGACTTGAACCTCTAACTTTAGAAATTTCACTATTTGAATACCTAAAATCATATTGCTAATGTTCTATTTCCCCATGGCTTATCCAAAACCAAAACCCTTCCACAAAACCCGTATACATAAGATGCATCTTGACCCCATCAGGTATTAAGTACACCCTATTCCTGCATTTGGCACAAGGACATCTATACTTTCTCTCATTTAGAAACTCTGTCTGCTTACGTGCAAATTCATCGAATTGGTTTACTCCATCTAGAAATTCTTGCGTATAACTACTACGATCAGGCAATAATCTATTATATATCTACCTACGATGTGGAGGACCGTTCATATTCTGCTTAAACAACAATAACCATATAAATTATTGGATAAGAATTAATTTTAATTAGTAATAACTATATAAATTACTCAATTACATATTACATATGTTTATCTCAACTTCAGAAAACTATTCGTATTAATTATGAAACTTCAGAAAACAATAACTATTCATATTACTCATCTACAAATTGGCTTATACTCTTACAGATTTCAAAAAACTAATAACTCATCCAAACTATAGCATTTCGTTCCACCAACATATCAAATTTTAACTTAAAATTACCAAATCTAAACCTAAATTACACTGGGCAAAATCTTGAAACAAATTAGAATAATAACTTCACACCAATATCACATTTCAACAAAGTTATGAACTAAAGTATTTTATTCCACCAACAAATCAAATTTTAACTTCAAATTTTCAAACCTAAATGTACATTACATTGTGCAAGATCTTCAAACAAACTAGAGCAATAACTTAATCCAAATATCACATTTCAACAAAAATATTAACTAAAGCATTTCATTCCACCAACATATCAAATATTATCTTCAAATTACCAACCCTAAACCATAAATTCCATTGAGCAAAATCTTGAAACAAATTAGAGGAATGACCTCAAACAAAGATCACATTTCAACAAAAGCATCCATTCCACCAAAAAATCACATTTCAATTTCAAATTACCGAAGCTAAAGCTAAATCACATTGGGCAAATTCTGGAAACAAATAAGAGCAATAACTTCACATAAATACCACGTTTCAACAAAAATATGAACTAATTATGAAATTCTAACAATGTAACACAAAAATTTGAAGAAATTAAAACTAGTTTAATTGAGAAATTTGCCCAACTATTTCTTAAAACAAATGGTGACCGGTTGGCAAGGGCGGCAGCCGGTGGTGGAAGTAGGCGGCTACAGCGGCAAGACTCCGGTGATGGTTGGCGACAGTTACGGCAGCAGACAACTCATGGCGACTCTCTCTCTCTCTCTCTCTCTCTCTTTGCGAATTTCGATCGGGGGAAATGAAGAAAGTGAACCAAATCTGGTTCACTTAAAACACGTTGCAATGGAATGGGCGATGGAATTTCCGTCACCCAGCAAAACAAATTTAGCAGGCGACGGAATATCTGTCGCCGGATTTTTTTTACTGGCAATGGAAATTCCGTCGCCATTTTCAAAATAATACTTTTTTTTTTCAAATTGGCGACGGACATGTTTTTCCGTCGCCAGGTCCGTCTGTTAGAAAAAATTGAGAGTTTAAATAAAAAAATCCATAAGCGTACAATTCTCGCTGTAGTACTTGAGGATCGTCTCCATAGGGACAATAGAAGAGTTTTAGGCCATAAAAAGTGAGGATTAACTAATTAGCTACACTAAGCTAAAAAAATTATTTAAAGCAATCTAACAAGCTAATTCAACTAAACGATCATCCAAACCCTCAATCGAATCAAAGGCACGCAACTTAAATCAATGAGCTTACACGCATTAAACCTAAGCATTCAACTAAACGAAGCCAAGTCAAATCTTTCGAATCATCAAAGCCATCTAAACTTGAGAAATCAACAAGAATAAGAACTTAAATCAAACAAACTAAATCTCCTAAACTACTAACTCAACTAATTCAACCAAACTACTAACTCGACTTATTTAGCTAACTTAAAATCAGATTAGTAATCGTGCTGCCAAACTAACCATTATAGTCTATCCTAAATAGGTCACTCTTTATTAATCTAACCTAGGGTAAAATAGGACAAATGCATTAGCCAGTACCTCAGCAGAACAAGTTCCCATTCCAGAATCAAACATATCAAATAAACATCTTGAACCAACATAAAGAAGCAGCAGAATGTTCAACGCACAACCGAGATTAATTGAGCCTGAAGCAGAACATAAACAAAACAACAAGGGAGGGGAAATCAAGCCAAAAACAGACCTGAAATTCGAGCAACAAGATCCAGATGGCAGCCACTCAGGACAGAGAAGATGAATCGAACTCCATGGTGAAGAGTAACATTCGAATTTGGGGAAGGGGAAATGAAACCTCAAAACCATAACCAGTTCAGGCCTCTTAGCTTTGCAGCTCAGCCGAACATCAATGGCTGCTTCGCCATTGTCAAACGCATGAAAAAAAAATCGAAACAGGGGAGGGGGGACATCAACGAAACCAGTGTCATTTAAGATGAAATCCTCAACTAAATGTAAAGATCAACTTTAATCCAACAAATCCAGCGTTCAATTACACCCAATTCGAAAATCTGCACTATCTGACATTAAACCCTAGCCCTAGAAATTGAAAAATTCACATACGAATGAAAAGGGATTCGAAAGAAAATGAACCGAAATTAAACCTAGGACTCTCTAACCTCTCAATGGAGCTTGCTGGCTGGAATTTATACTCGAACCTCATGAATTCCGACCCTTCGATTTTGTGCGAGGTGGACGGTAGATGAAGGGGACAGTGATGGGAGATGTCGTGGCAACCCAAGCATAAGTTGCGGTGGCAAACGGTTGGGATGGTGACGAGCTGTCGAGGAGAGAGAAACTGAGAGTGGGCATGTTGATAGAAGTCGAAGAAGGCAAG
>NCQV01097215.1:3018-18097 GCA_002740545.1 Lophocereus schottii
CCATGAGTGTGGATAAGCGCTAGATGGATATGGCAATACACCAAGTGCACACAATCAACTACATTCGACATAGGCTAGCTCACATTGAGAGTGTCATTTTTTGAGGCATGGAATTTCATTTGTGAATTAAATTTGTGTTTGAACTCCGTTCGGTGGAACATTTGGAAACATATAACATAAAAGATTAGCAAAACCAAAAAACCAACATTAGAGTTCAATAAGAAAAAGGCGCTAGAGGGAGGGCTTGAACACGTTGAGCGCATTGCATTATGTGTTTCATCTTTTATGTGATTGGGAATTTGAGACTTTTGACGTAAATTTAATAGTTGTAATTTTGAGGTTCATTGTTTTGCGGAATCTTCCAGTCCATCTTACTTAAAATCAATGACAATCGCCATCTATTCTATAACCTAAAGGTAAAAGTACAGATGAATTTATTTGGCAATAAAGGGAGGGATTTAGAAAGATCTATGTGCTTTTTCATTTAAAAAAAAAATCAACACCTGTCCTCCATTCACAGTTTCCTTAGACACTGAAAGCTATGCCGTGGTCATGTCATAATTTTTTTTCACCCAAAACCATAGATTTGTCATTTTTATTGAAATTAAAATAAAAAACTATTCAAATGAATTGATTTTCCAGAACTCAAACTAAGCTCCCACGTTCAGAAGCGACCTGTGTCCCTTCTGTCGATTGAACCACTGTATAAGGGAAAATGTTTTAATTTTAGGGCTGAGCCATCATTTGGATTTACGAACCTCTCCTACCTTTATAGGGTTAGAGTAAATTAAAGAAGATTGAGTTTACTAAATTCTGGTGAATAATTTAACGATTGACAATGTCCTTCCTATTATAATCTAAAGTTTGTGCTCTTTCTTTGTCTTTTACTTAATCAATCTAATTCTTATCATCAATCATGCTCATTTGGCATTGCTTGGATTTATTGATGATCATTAGTGGCTAATTTTCCTTGAGTGGATTTGGGATTGTGAGATATTGTACCTAAATAAGGTTGGGAAGCACTTCCGTTTCCCTTTGTTTGGTCATTTCCTTGTGGCGTCTCTCCTTACCACCAAGTGTGCGATGATGTGCCCGAAAGAGCATTGCATCTCACATTTGAGGGTAATAGCTTCATCGAAAGACGACTCATTATTTAATGCGGTTTGGAATATCATGGTTGACCCTTGGCATAAATATCCCCCCTTTTTTTTTGGTGTGAGACCATGAGTGTGGACAAGCACTAGATGGATATGGCAATACACCAAGCGCACACAATCAACTATATTCGATATAGGCTAGCTCACATTGAGAGTGTCATTTTTGGAGGCATGGAGTTTCATTTGTGAAGTAAATTTGTGTTTGAACTCCGTTCGGTGGAACCTTTGGAAACATATAACATAAAAGATTAGCAAAACCAAAAAACTAACATTAGAGTTCAGTAAGAAAAAGGCGCTAGAGGGAGGGCTTGAACCTCCGACCTTGTGGCTAACCACCATATGCTTTTACCAACTGAGCTACTCTAACGCACCTTACCTAGAATTCTAAACTGCCCTCGATCATGGCGACACCAATTATACTCCACTTTAAAGATCGAAACGTTATTATGTGTTATGCTCCCATCCCTTTTCTTACATCCCCACGAACAAAAATGAGAATAATCAAAAAAGCATGGAAGTCATCTAAAATCGCATCTAAGTAAGAGAATTTGATTTTGAAATAAAATATTTTAACTTGAATATTTTGGCATGTTATGAACAATGAGTTGTTGATTCACACACTATTATGTTTACTTTTTACATGAAGTCCGGATTCCCTTAGCAGTATTGGATAATTTACAGTTATGAAATTTATCTATCTGTAATTGAAAAATGATAATCAACTAAATGAAGAAATGCTTGAAAATATTCCTGTAAAAACTCTAAAAATGATAGCACATCCAAAGTAAAAAGTGCACAAATAGTAAAAAAACTTACAACAATTAAAGTGACAAATAATCATTCAAAATGGGACGCAATTGACACAATGTAAACTCTTTCGATATTTGAAACTCATACAAAACTAAGTTAACACTAGAATTACATCCGTGTACGTTCTGACCAACTTGTAGCCAAAAATTATGGTTTGTGACAACATTTTCCACATGGAAAGAAAATTCAATGGAACATTTGCAATGTATTTCAGAAGGTGCGCCTATAGGTTTCAAGAGATTGAAAGCCTTCTTGAAATTATCAACATAGGGTTTCTAAGCTAATGGTCTTGCTCATAAGTGTTGGAGTTGTTTCAAACATAGTGCAAAACATATTTTTTATTGGGTTACTTTTTGGTCACCCAAATGAAATTTCTTCGAAGAGTGTTTCATGTATCCGATATCCGTGCCTACCACGGGCCTCCAAAGAGCTAGGGGCTAGGGTAATTTCAAGACTACGCATGCACACGCGCACCAATCATTTATCAGCCGGAGTCGGGCTATGTGAATAGGGAGGGCATGGGCTTGGGCTTAGGCTCTTATTAACTAATCTTTTGGCGCAAATTTGGCTACGTATTTTCGGCAAGTTATTGTTATAACATCTCGTTACCATCTCAATAACTATATTATCTACGTCATTGTTCTGGATTTTCTTCACCAAACATCTTTTATCTTGGTATGTTTCACGTCCTCTTCTATCTGCAACTTAAAGCTTTCTGCTATAGCATGACATGCACCAAAGACACTAAACATTCTTCCTAAATTATTTTAGGCGACTGTTCAAAGATCCCCATCATTGTTCGGTTTAGTACGCAGTTCGAGCAGCTAACTTGCCATGTATTCTCTGATATCAATTGTTAACGAGTCCCCAGTGTACACTTTCAGTGCACAAAATTGATTCTAGAACAGTTGACTATCACGTCACTGCGCAGTATCCCCTTTTCCCTCTACATGTTAACTTTGTTGCTGGACAATTAGTCGCCATCCTTCACTTTTTTCTAAAAATAAGCAATTCTAATTTTTTTAAAAGAGAGTTACTATAATGGCATATAAGAATTAAAACATCCAATTAAAGTGCTTGGTACTTCTTTTACTACAAAATAGCATATATTTAACGTCATCCGCCCCCCCAAAAGGAACAGAAATAAACACCAAATCGCAAAAGAAGTAATTAAAGTTATCTAGCAATGTGATAAACCAATAAACACATGCAAAGGGATTGTGCAATACTTAGAAAGAGACTGAAAATCCAAGATAAACGTAGCTCAGAATTGATGACCTAGATGGCATATCCTTGGCTTCAGAAACTAATCAAGCCTTGAATCATGTAGTCTACTTGTTAAGTACGGCGTGGCCGTCTTGATTATGTATAACTTCAATTCCCTTTCTTATTTTTGAATATGAATGAATGTTAAAAGCTAGGAACATGTTGCAACGTACATAAGCAGAGTTACGCACTGGAAAAAGACCATATACGTTGTAGGACCAACAATTAGGTAGCTTTCAAGTAGTACTTCCTGGCCGCTCACCAGACACGTTGAGCGTATTGCATTATGTGCTTCATCTTTTATGTGTTCGGGAATTTGAGACGTTTGATGCAAATTTCATAGTTATAATTTTGAGGTTCGTTGTTTTGCGGAATCTTCCACTCCATCTTGCCTAAAATCAATAAAAATCGCCGTCTATTCCGTAATCTAAAGGCAAAAATCCAGATGAATTTATATGGCAATAAAGGGAGGGAATTAGAATGATCTATGTGCTTTTTCATTTAAAAAAAAAAAACTTAACAACTGTCCTCTATTGAAATGAATTGGTTTTCCAGAACTCAAATTGAGCTCCCATGTTCAGAAGTGACCCGTGCCCTTTCTGTCGATTGAACCACTATATAAGGGAAAATTTTTTAATTTAAGGGCTTAGCCATCATTTGGATTTACGAACGTCTCTCCTACCCTGATAGGGTTAGAACAAATTAGAGAAGATAGAGTTTACTGAATTCTTGTGAATAATTTGGCGATTGATAATGTCCTTGCTATTATAATCTAACGTTGTTCTCTTTCTCTATCTTTTACTTAATCAATCTAATTGTTATCATCAATCATGCTCATTTGGCGTTGTTTAGATTTATTGATGATCAATAGCATCTAATTTTTCTTAAGTGGGTTTGGAATTGAGAGCTATTGTGCCTAAATAAGGTTGGGAAGCACTTCCCTTTCCCTTAGTTTTCTTATTTCCTAGGGGCTTCTCTCGTTGCCACCAAGTGTTCGATGAAGTGTCCGAAAGAGCATTTCATCTCACATTTGAGGCTAATAGCTTCACCAAAAGACGACTCTTTGCTTAATATTGTTTGGAATATAACAGTTGATCCTTGGCATAAATATCCCCTTTTTTTGTGTGAGATCATGACTGTGGACAAGCACTGGATAGCTATGGCAACACACCAAGAGCAGACAATCAACTACATTGGGCATAGGCTAGCTCACATTGACAGTGTCATTTTTAGAGGCATGGAGTTTCATTTGTGAAGTAAATTTGTGCTTGAACTCTGCCCAGTAGAATCTTTGGAAACATACAACATAAAAGATTAGCAAAACCAAAAAACCAAAATTAGAGTTTAATATGAAAAAGACAATACAAGAAGAGCTTGAACCTATGACCTTGTGGTTAACAACCACACGCTCCAACTAACTAAGCTAATCCAGCACGCTTTACCTAGAATTCTAAGCCGCCCTTGATCATGCCGTCACCAATTATACTCCATCCACTTTAAAGATCCTAATGTTATTATGTGTTATTCTCCAATCCCTTTCCTTACATCCCCACGAACAAAAATGACAATAATTGAAAAACCAAGCAAGTCATCTAAAACCGCATGGCATGTCATAAACAACGAGTTCTTGATTCACACAATAGTACGTTTACTTTTTACATGAAGTTCGGAGTCCCTTCAGCATTATTGGATAATTTACAATTATGAAATTTATCTGTCTATAACTAAAAAGTGATAATCAACTAAATCAAGAAATGCTTGAAAAGAAGGCTGTAAAAAATCCGAAAATGATAGCAAATCCAAAGTAAAAAGTACGCAAATATTTTTAAAAAAATACAACAATTAAGGTGACAACTAATCATTCAAAAAGGAAAGAAATTGACATGATGTAAACTGTTTCGATATTTGAAACTCCCACAAAACTAAGTTAACACCAGATTTACAGTTGTGTACGTTCTGAGTAAATTGTAGCCAAAAATAATGGTATGTAACGACATTTTTCCCCTGGAAAAAGAATTCAATGGAACATTTGCAATGAAATTAAGAGGGTGAGCTTGTAGGTTTCAAGGGATTGGAAGCCTTCTTGAAATTATCGACATAAGGTTGCTAAGCTAATGGTCTCTCTCATAAGTGTTGGAGTTGCTTCAAACGTAGAGCAAAACATATTTTTAATTGGGTTAATTTTTGGTCTCCCAAATGAAATTTCTTCCAAATGTGTTTCATGTATCCTACATCCATGCCCCCTACGATTCCCCAGAAAGCTAGCGGCTAGTGTAATTTTAGGGCTACACATGCAGAGGAGCACCACTCATTTATCAGCTAGAGTCAGGCTATGTGAATATGGAGGGCATAGGCTTGGGCTCTTATTTCCGGCAAGTTATTGTTACAACATCACGTTTCCATCTCAATAACTATATTATCTACATCATTGTTTGGGATTTTTCTCCACCAAACGTCTTTTGTCTTTGTGTGTTTCACATCTTCTTCCATCTGCAGCTTAAAGCTTTCTGCTACAGTATGACATACACCGAAGACACTAAACATTCCTCATAAACTGTTTTAGGTGACTATTCAAAGATCCCCATCAATGTTCGATTTAGTACGCAGTTCGAGTAGTTAACTTGCCATGTATTCTTTGAGATCAATTGCTAACGAGTTTCCAATGTGCGATTTCAGAACGTAAAATTAATTCCAGAACAGTGGACTATCACGTCACTGCACAGCATCCCCTTTTTGCCCTTTGCATGTTAGGTTTGGTCCTGAATTATTAGTCGCCATCCTTAACTTTTTCTAACAACAACCAATACTAATTTTTTAGAAAGAGAATTACTGTAATAGTATATAAGAAGTAAAACATCCAAGTAAAGTGCTTGGCACTTCTTTTACCACAGAATATCTTGTATTTAACGTCATCCACCAGCAAAAACCAACAGAAATAAACATCAAATTGCAAAAGAACTTTTTAAAGTTATCTAGCAATGTGATAGAACATCAAATGCATCCAAAGGGATGATGCAATACTTAGAAAAAGATTAAAAAATCCAAGATAAACGTAGCTCAAAATTGATGACCTAGATGGCATATCCTTGGCTTCAGAAACTGATCAGGCATTGAATCATATGGTCTACTCAGTAAGCACGGTGTGGCCTTCTTGATTATGCATAACTTCAATTCTCTTTCTTATTTTTGAATATGAATGAACCTTGAAAGTTGGGAACAAGTTGCAATGTACATAAGCAGAGTTACACACTGGAAAAAGACCATGCACATGTAGGACCAGCAATTATGCAGCTTTCAAGTAGTACTTCCAGGCAGCTCACCAGATACATTGAGTGAATTGCATTACGTGCTTCATCTTTATATTTTCAGGAATTTGAGACTTTTGGTCCAAATTTGATAGTTACAATATTGAGGTTCATAGTTTCGCGGAATCTTCCACTCCCTCTTGCTTAAAATCAATAAAAATCATCATCTATTCTGTAATTTAAAGCCAAAAATCTCGATAAATCTATGTGGCAATAAAAGGAGGGGTTTAGAAAGATCTACGCGCTTTTTCATTTAAAAAAAAGGAAAACTTAACAACCGTCCTCTATTCACATATTCCTTCGATGTTGAAAACAATAACATGGTCATGTCATAATTTTTTTCTCCACGCAAAACCACAAACGAAAAACTATCGCAGTGAATTAATTTTCCAGAACTCAAATTGAGCACCCACATTCACAGGCGACCCGTGTCCCTTATGTCGGTTGAACCGCCAAACAAGAGAACTCAAAAGCAGTTATGAACCTCTCTCACCTTTATAGGGTCAGACTAAATTAAGGAAGATTAAGTTTACTGAATTCTTGTGAATAGTTTGATGATTGATAATCTCCTTCCTGTTATAATCCAAAGCTTGTTCTCTTTCTCAACCTTGTACTTAATACGTTTAATTGTTATCATCAATCATGCTCACTGTGCATTGTTTGGATTTATTCATGATCATTATGGCCAATTTTTCTTGAGTGGGTTTGGGATTGAGAGCTATTGTGCCTAACTAAAGTTGGGAAGCGCTTCCCTCTCCCTTAGTTTGCTCATTTCCTAGGGGGTTCTCTCCTTACCACCAAGTGTTCGATGAAGTGCTCGAAAGAGCATTTCATCTCACATTTGAGGCTAATAGCTTCATTGAAAGACGACTCATTGGTTAATATGGTTTGGAATATAATGGTTGATCTTTGGCACAAATGTCCCCTTTTTTTGGGGTGTGAGACCATGAGTGTGGACAAGCACTGGATGGATAGGGCAATACCTCTAGGGCTCACAATCAGTTGCATTTTGCATAGGCTAGCTCACCTTTAGAGTGTTATTTTTAGAGGTATGGAGTTTCACTTGCGAAGTAAATTTGTGGTTGAACTCTGCTCGGTGGAATCTTTAGAAACATATAACATAAAAGATTAGATAAACCAAAAAACAACATTAGAGTTCAATAAGACAAAGGTGCTAGAGGGAGGGCTTGAACCTCTCAGCCTATGGTTAACAGCCACATGCTCTAACCAACTCAGCTACTCCAGCGCACTTCACCTAGAATTCCAAACCGCCCTTGATCACACCGACACCACTTATACTCCATCCACCTTAGAGATCGTAACGTTATTATGTGTTATTCTCCCATCCCTTTTCTTACATCCCCACGAACAAAAATGACAATAATCGAAAAAGCAAGCAAGCCATCTAAAATTGCATCTAAGTTAGAGAATTTGATTTTGAAATAAAATGTTTGAACTTGAATCTTTTGGCATGTTATAAACAATGAATTATTGATACACACACTATTATGTTTATTTTTTATATGAAGTCGGGAATCCCTTTAGCATTATTGGATAATTTACAGTTATGAAATTTATCTATCTATAACAGAAAAATGATAATCAACTAAATGAAGAAATGCTTGAAGAGATGCCTGTAAAAAATCCAAAAATGATAGCAAGTCCAAAGGAAAAGGTACACAAATATTTTTTAAAAAAAATACAATAATTAAAATGACAAATGATCATTCAAAATGGAACGAAATTGACATGATTTAAGCTCTTTCGATATTTGAAACTCCCACAAGACTAAGTTAGCCCTTGACTTACATCCGTGTACATTCTGACCAAGTTGTAGCCAAAAGTTATGTTATGTGACGACATTTTCCACATGGAAAAAGAATTCAATGGAACAGTTGCAATGAATTTCAGAGGGTGAGGTTGTAGGTTTCAAGGGAGCCTTCTGGAAATTATCAACATAGGGTTTTTTAAGCTAACGGTCTCACTCATAAGTGTTGGAGTTGCTTCAAACGTGTTACAAAACATATTTTTCATTGGCTTACTTTTTGGTCTCCCAAATGTAATTTCTTCGAAGAACGTTTCATGTATCCTATACCCATGTCTTCCGCAGCGCCATTCGTTTCATGTAATTTCTTCGAAGAGCGGCTAGAGTAATCTCAAGACTACACGTGCACACACACACCACTCGTTTATCAGCCGGAGTTGGCTATGCCAATAGGGAGGGCATGGCTTGGGCTCTTACTGACTAATATTTTGGCACAAATTCGACTACGTATTTTCGGTAAGGCATCGTTACAACATCTTATTTCCATCTCTATAACTAGATTACCTACATCATTATTCTAGATTTTTCTTCGCCAAAGCTCTTTTGTCTTTGTACGTTTCATGTCTACATCTATCTACAACTTGAAGCTTTTTGCTATAGCATGACATACACCAAAGACACTGAACACTCCTCCTAAACTGTTTTAGGTGACTGTTTAAAGATCCCCATCATTGTTCGATTCAGTACGCAATTCAGACAGTTAACTTGCCATGTATTATTTGAGATAAATTGCTGACGAGTCCCCAGTATACGATTTCAGTATGCAAAATCAATTCTAGAACAGTGAACTTTGACGTCACTGTGCAACATCCCCTTTTTGCCCTTTGCATGTTAAGTGTGTTCCTGAACTATTAGTCGCCAATAAGCAATACTAATGTTTTTAAAAGAGAATTACTGTAATAGTATATAAGAATTAAAATGTCCGAGTAAGGTGCTTGGCACTTCTTTTGCTACAAAATATCTTATATTTAACATAATCTTCCCCCAAAACCCAACAGAAATAAACACCAAATTACAAAGAAGAAGTTTTTAAAGTTACCTAACAATGTGATAGACCAACAAATGCATCCAAAGGGATGATGCAATACTTAAAAAGAGGTCGAAAATCCAAGGTGAACGTATCTCAAATTTGATGAACCAGATGGCATATCCTTGGCTTTAGAAACTTATCAAGCATTGAATCATGTGGTATACTCAGTAAGTACGGCATGGCCTTCTTGATTATGCATAAATTCAATTCCCTTTCTTATTTTAGAATATGCGTGAACGTTGAAAGCTGGGAACATGTTGTAATGCGCATAAGCAAACTTACACACTGGAAAAAAACCAAGTACTTTGCAGGACCTACAATTATGAAGCTTTCAAGTAATACTTCTAGGCAGCTCACCAGACAAGTTGGGCGCATTGCATTATGTGCATCATCTTTTATGTTTTCGAGAATTTGAGACTTTTGGTGCAAATTTCATATTTATAATTTTGAGGTTCATTGTTTTGCGAAATCTTCGACCCCATCTTGCTTAAAATCAATAAAAATCGCCATCTATTCTATAATCAAAGGCGAAAATCTGGATGAATTTCTGAGGCAATAAAGGGAGGGATTTAGAAAGACGTATGTGCTTTTTCATTCAAAAAAAAGAAAAACTTTACAATTGTCCTCTATTCACAGATTCCTTAGACACTGAAAAGTATACCATGGCCACGTCATAATTTTTTTCGCCCAAAACCATAGATTTATCATTTTTGTTAAAATTGGAACAAAAACTATTGAAGTGAATTGATTTTCCAGAACTCAAATTAAGCACGCACGTTCACAGGTGACTCGTGTCTCCTATGTCAGTTGAACTACTATATAAGGGAAATTTTTTAAATTTTAGGCCTTAGCCATCCTTTGGATTTACGAACCTCTCCAACCTTTGTCGAGTTAGACTAAATTAAAGAAGATTGAGTTTACTGAATTCCTATGAATAGTTTGATGATTGATAATCTCCTTTCTATTATAATCTAAAGTTTGTTCTCTTTCTCAGTCTTTTACTTAATCAATTTAATTGTTATCATCAATTGTGCTCATTTGGTAGTGTTTGGATTTATTGATGATCATTAATGGCCAGCTTTTCTTGAGTGGGTTTGGGATTGAGAGCTATTGTGCCTAAATAAAGTTAGGAAGCAATTCCCTTCACCTCAGTTTGCTCATTTCCTTAGGGATTCTCTCCTTACCACCAAGTGTTTGATGAAGTGCCCGTAAGAGCATTTCATCTCACAGATGAGGCTAATAGCTTCATTGAAAGACGACCCATTAGTTAATATGGTTTGGAATATAATGGTTGATCCTTGGCATAAATCCCCCCCGTTTTTTTGGGTGTGAGACCATGAGTGTGGACAAGCACTGGATGGATATGGCAATACACTAAGGGGACACAATCAACTACATAGGGCATAGGCTAGCTCACATTGCGAGTGTCATTTTAGAGGCATGGAGTTTCATTCGCGACGTAAATTTGTGCTTGAAGTCAGCTTGGTAGACTCTTTGGAATCACATAACATAAAGGATTGGCAAAACCCAAAAACCAACATTAGAGTTTAATAAGAAAAAGGCACTAGAGAGAGGGCTTGAACCTCCGACCTTGCTTTTAACAGCTACACGCTCTAACTAACTGAGCTACTCCAACGCACTTTACCTAGAATTCCAAACCGCCCTTGATCATGCCGACACCACTTATACTTCATCCACTTTAAAGATCCTAACGTTATTATGTGTTATTCTCCCATCCCTTTTCTTGCATCCCCACAAACAAAAATGACAACACTCGAAAAAGTAAGCAAGTCATCTAAAATCGCATCTAAGTCAGAGAATTTGATTTTGGAATAAAAATATTTGAACTTAAGTCTTTTGGCATGTTGTAAACAGCGAGTTGTTGATTCACACAATATTATGTTTAGTTTTTACATGAAGTCCGGAATCCCCTTAGCATTATTGGATAATTTATGGTCATGAAATTTATCCGTCTGTAACAAAAAATGATAATCAACCAAACGGAGAAATGCTTGAAAAGATGCCAGTGAAAAATTCGAAAATGACAGCAACTCCAAAGTAAAAAGTATGAAACTATTTATAAAAAAAATACAACAATTAAAGTAACAAATAGTCATTCAAAATGGAACGAAAATTGACATGATGTAAACTCTTTCGATATTTAAAACTCCCACAAAACTAAGTTAACACTAGACTTACATCCGTGTACATTCTGAGGAAATTGTAGCCAAAAATTATGGCATGTGACGACATTTTCCACATGGAAAAGGAATTCAATGGAACTTTTGAAATGAATTTCAGAGGGTGGGGTTATAGGTTTCAAGAGATTGGAAGCCTTCTTGAAATTGTCAACATAGGGTTTCTAAGCCAATGGTCTCGCTCATAAGTGTTAGAGTTGCTTCAAACGTAGCGCAAAACATATTTTTCATTGGGTTACCTTTGGTCTCCCAAATGAAATCTCTTCTAAGAGTGTTTCATGTATCCTATATCCGTGCCTTCCAAGACCCCCCCAGAAAGCTAGCGGCTAGAGTAATTTCAGGGCTATGCATGCACATGCGCACGACTCATTTATCAGCCGGAGTCAGGCTATGTGAATAGGGAGGGCATGGGCTTGGACTCTTATTGACTAATCTTCTGGCGTAAATTTGGGTTCGTATTTTCGACAAGTTATCATTACAACATGTCGTTTCTATCTCAATAACTAGATTACCTACATCATTGTCCTGGATTTTTCTTCACCAAACCTATTTTGTCTTTGTATGTTTCACGTCCTCTTCTATCTACAACTTAAAGCTCTCTGCTACAGCATGACATACACCAAAGATGCTGAACATTCCTCCTAAACGGTTTTAGCTGACTGTTCAAAGATCCCCATCATTGTTCGTTTTGGTACGCAGTTTGAGCGGCTAAGTTGCCATGCATTCCTTGGGATCAATTGCTAATGAGTCCCTAGTGTATGATTTTAGTACGTAAAATTAATTCTAGAACAGTGGACTATCACGTCACAGCACACCATCCCCTTTTTGCCCTTTGTATGTTAAGCTTGTTCCTAAACTATTAGTCACCATCCATAACTTTTTTCTGACAATAAGCAAAACTATTTTTTTTAAAAAGAGAATTACTGTAATAGTATATAAGAATTAAAACGTCCAAGAAAATTGCTTAGCACTTTTTTTACTGCAAAATATTTAATATTTAACGTCATTCGCCCTCTAAAACCAACAGAAATAAATGCCAAATTTCAAATGAAGTTTTTAAAGTTATCTTGCAATGTGATAGACCAACAAATGCATCTAAAGGGATGTTACAATACTTAGAAAGAGACCGAACACCCAGGATAAACATAACTCAAAATTGATGACCCAGATGGCATATCCTTGGCTTCAGAAACTGCTCAAGCATTGAATCATGTGGCCTACTCAGTAAGTACGATGTGGCCTTCTTGATTATGCATAACCTCAATTCCCTTTCTTATTTTTGAAAATGAACGAATGTTGAAAGTTGAGAACAGGTTGCAATGTACATAAGCAGAGTTACACACTGGAAAAAGACCATGTACATTGCAGGACAGGTAATTATGTAGCTCTCAAGTAGTACTTCCAGGCAGCTCACCAGACACGTTGAGCGCATTGCATTATGTGCTTCATGTTTTATGTTTGCGGGAATTTGAGACTTTCAGAGCAAATTTGATAGTTATAATTTTGAGGTTCATTGTTTATGGAATCTTTCATTTTATCCTGCCTAAAATCATTAAAAATCGCAATCTATTATGTAATCTAAAGGCAAAAATCTAGAATAATTTATGTGGCAATAAAGGGACGAATTTAGAAAGATCTATGTGCTTTTTCATTAAAAAAAAAAACTTAACAACTGTCCTCTACCGCAGATTCCTTAGACATTGAAAACTATACCATGGTCATGTCATAATTTTCTCACCCAAAACCATAGATTTATCATGTTTATTGAAATTACAATAGAAAACTAGTCATGTGAATTGATTTTCCAAAACTCAAATTGAGCACCCACGTTCGCTGGTGACCCGTGTCAATTCTATCGGTTAAACCAATAAATAAGGAAAATTTTTTAATTTCAGGGCTTAGCCATCATTTGGATTTACAAACATCTCCTACCTTTAGAGGGTAAGAGTAAATTAAAGAAGATTGAATTTACTGAGTTCCTATGAGCAGTTTAGCGATTGATAATCTCCTTCCCATTATAATCTAAAGTTTGTTCTTTTTCTCAGCCTTTTACTTAATCAATTTAATTGTTGTCATCAATCATGCTCATTTGGCAATGTTTGGATTTATTGATGATCATTAGCGGCTAATTTTCCTTGAGTGGGTTTGGGATTGGGAGCTATTGTGCCTAAAGAAAGTTGGGAATTGCTTCCCTTCTCTTAGTTTGCTAACTTGCTATGCGGTTCTCTCCTTACGCCCAAGTGTTTGATGAAGTGCCCGAAAGAGCATTTCATCTTAGATTTGGGGCTAATAGCTTCATTGAAAGAAGACTCATTAGTTAATATGGTTTGGAATGCAATCGTTGATCTTTGGCATAAATATCACCTTTTTTTAGGTGTGAGACCATGGGTGTGGACAAGCGCTAGATGGATACCACAATACACCAAGAGCACACAATCAACTGCATTGGGCATAGGCCAGCCCACATTAAGAGTGTCATTTTTAGAGGCATGGAGCTGCATTGGGCATAGGCCAGCCCACATTAAGAGTGTCATTTTTAGAGGCATGGAGTTTCATTTGCAAAGTAAATTTGCTATTGAACTCTGCTCGGTGGAATCTTTTGGAAACATATAACATAAAAGGTTAGCAAAACCAAAAAACCAACATTAGAGTTCAATAAGAAAAGGGCGCTAGAGGGAGGGCTTGAACCTCCGACCTTGTGCTTAACAGCGACATGCTTTAACCAACTAAGCCACTCCAGCCAGCACACTTTACCTTCACTTCCAAACTGCCCTTGATCATACCGACACCACTTATATTCCATCCACTTTAAAGATCCTACTGTTATCATGTGTTATTCTCCCATCCGTTTTCTTACATCCCCATGAACAAAAATGACAATAATCGAACAAGCAAGCAAGTCATCTAAAATCGCATCTAAGCTAGAGAATTTGATTTTGAAATAAAATATTTGAACTTGAATCTTTTGGCATGTTATGAACAACGAGTTGTTGATTCACACACTATTATGTTTACGTTTTACGTGAAGTTCGGAATCCCCTTAGCATTATTGGATAATTTGCAGTTATGAAATTTATATTTCTATGACTGAAAAATGATAATGAACTAAATGAACAAATGCTTGAAATGATGCCTGTAAAAAATTCAAAAATGATAGCAAGTCGAAGGTAAAAAGTACGCAAATATTTTTAAAAAATATAACAATTAAAGTGACAAATAACCATTCAAAATAGAACGAAACTGAAAGTAAAATCTTTCGATATTTGAAACTCCCACAAAACTAAGTTAACAACAGACTTACATCCGTGTACGTTCGGAGCAAATTGTAGCCAAAAATTATGGTATGTGATGACATTTTCCATATGGAAAAAGAATTCAATTGAACATTTCCAATGAATTCGGAGGGAGTGCTTGTAGGTTTCAAGGGATTGGAAGCCCTCATGAAATTATCAACATAGGGTTTCTAAGCTAATGGTCTCACTCATAAA
>NCQV01097222.1:1625-24688 GCA_002740545.1 Lophocereus schottii
GGCAAATTTAATTGATTTCGAAAGAACAGACTGAGTTTCTGAAAAGATTACAATTCCTTGAATTTAACCAATTAGAAGAAAGCATATGTTTATTATTTTGATCCGATTTCATTTCACAACTACAAGAATTACTGGACGTTTTTTCCCCTATTGATTTAGAAAAATTTATTTGTTATTGTTAAATCGAATCCACTTGAATCGAAATTTTACTTAGCATATTCTAATAGGCAAGACTCAGTAAGTTACATTAGTCCCTGAGGAATGATATCTTTTATCTATACTATGACTACCCGTGCACTTACGGTAGTGGTCAATTAGTGCAAACATAAGTATCTTACGTAGAAAGACTCCTTTTATTGAATGCATGAATGAGCACATCAGCTTTAGCCAAAATTGAATTTTAAGAGAAGGGAACTCGTACACAGATAGAAATCTTTGCTTGAAATTGAGATATCTTTTTGGTTAGCGGTGATAGAATGCCCTCAGGCTTTCTAATAGCTAGCTTTTTTCTTTTCCTCCTAATGTTTATCCTCTCCGCCATCTTCATAAATGTTTCATTAGCCTCATTAGTGATTATATCTANNNNGTTAAAATTTTGATTAGTCAAAACTAGCTCCCTTCTAGCATCTTTGTCCTATCTCTTCTTCGCTTCAAAGTTCAACCCAGAGTGATTTTGGCTAAGCTCATAAGTCCAATCAGTATTGTATTATGTACTTTTAGCAAAGTATGCTTCTTTTCTTAAAGAGTACAATCATTGAAGATTTCGAATTCCAAAAGCGGGTCTCCCAAATGTGCGATGTACTTTGGCTTGGTGAACCTGTAATGTGGTGCATCCTTCCACTTCTTTTATAAATATCCTACGAATGATTTGGAGATCAAGATTCATGTTGTGCATATAATTCCCTTTATCTTATTATTGTTTTTTTGGCATCTCTTTCTAAATCTTTAGATGAAGTTTTTTTTTAAAAAAAGGTGATATTCTAAACCGAAAATGTGAGAGAAAGATGTTCACTTTTGTAAGGAGAATGGGTGTCGCGAACCTTCTTCCCAGTTTAGCACCATAGAAGTAACCCATATTCCTTCTCATGGACTTGACCTTCTTATTTAAATAAGGGTCAAAGTTGAATGGGGCTTTTGTCTTGAAGATAGCACATTCATCGGTTATAAAGCTTTAAATTTATACATCTTCATCATGTTCAACTTCTAAGGTTGGAGATTTTTTCAATTGTTGTGATCATGAAATACACATGAATTCTCACGACCAATGCTGCACTATTATTTTAACTTTGTGGTAGAGGTAGATAGTACTACCTTCTGGTTATACAACTATAGGGCCACCAAGCAAGCTATTGAAGGTAGCTTGAATGTCAATGATGTGGAATGCTACTTTCCTTTTTAATCCCCCTACAGCTACACTAAAGGTGATAGTCTTGAGAATTATTCGACGTGTACTACAGTAGGCATAATACCCTTCAGCTAAAGTGGTCATATCTTCCAAAGTTATATGGAATATAGTTATCACTCCAAGCTTGTGTATAGTGACTGATGATTCGTTGTCAACAAAGGTCATTGATACGAACTTGTTGATGTAAACTATGATGAGATTCAGATAATTATCATGTTTTTCCCTTGTGTGAGAGGTTTCTATTGTCAAATGCAACGGTCGAAGAGGGTCGTTCAGTTGTGAAGAAATCAACCAACTCTTGGGGAGTAGTTTATACATAGGCTTTTATTCCCACGAAGGCCTTAAGTGGTGCCTGTTAGTGATTAACAGAGAACTCTAAAACCCTCCATATAGTTTGCTTTTACTTGGCATAGCGACGATGAAGTCTTCTTATGGCTAGGTGCTGAAAGTGGTTTTAGCCCATCACTTTCTTCAATCATTTGTAGGGATTTGCACTTTCCTATTGTTGGTGAGATGCTAAGCATTTTCTTCTTCATCCTATTTAACCTGAGCAGTCTTAATGAGAATAAGAGGGGTTGCCCAATTGCGTTCTCAGCCATCTTCTGATACTCTATTAACTTCATTGCTAATGAGAATTGAGGGGTCAACTTCTTCATATTCGGTGATGCCTGCGATTATAGTGCATAATGGGCTAGGGCGATTGTTAGGCTTTATAGCATTTGGAATAGCCAAGGTCCCATCATCTTATATGTCTTATATTATATGTTTTAATGCCATAAATTAGTTAATTGGATGCCTTATTCCTCAATGGTAATCGTGCAACAAGCATTATCGTCATAGTTTTGACTTCTCTAAACCTCGTAAATCAATAGTGGGCCCGTTATGCTCCTAAAGTACTTAGCTCTGAAGAATTCTCAAGACCTTAATTGGCTACATTTTGCATGGGGTGAAGATCTGATTATTATGGTGGAGTTTTCAAATTTGCTACCACATTGACCTGGCCAAATGTTTTCGTATTATAGTCAATACTCGTTTTCTTGTCCTTAAAAGAACTTTTATTGCCTTGGTAAGCCTTTATTAGGCTTTTTTGTGGTTCTTTCTCTGCCAACATCCCAATGTCATAGAATTGCATAAATATGTTTGAAGGTTGAAACTTGAGATGTTGATGATAATTTGGCCTTACATTCTTAACAATCATATGGATTTGGTCTATCTTATCCCGATAATTTAGCACCAAAGAGGCAATTACCCTCCATTGTGGTAGAAAGTTATAGAAGTTTTCTCCTTGTCTTATTTTAGTAGCCCAAAGTCATCATAAAGTATAGTGAGCAACCTGTGTTATTGGCACATCATGCTCGAATTCCTTGGTTACTACATCCCAATGGCTGACCATATGCATATTAAGGGAGTGGAACCATGATGGAATATCACAAGCGCATGGGTAGTCATAGTATAGATAAAGATATCGTTCCTCAGGGACTAATGTCACTTACCGTGTCTTTTTTGTTAGAATGTACTAAGTAAAATTCCAATTCAAAGGGTTCGATTTAACAACTTCTAATTCACTATTCTGAATCAATCAAAGAGAAAATATGTCTAGGAGTTCTCATAGTTATGAAAGGGTATTGGATCAAAACAACAACCATGTACTTTTCTTTAATCGGTTAATCTCGAGGACTTGCAAATCCAGAAATTTGATCTATTCTTTCGAAATCAATTAAATTTACCTAAACTAAGCAAAAGTCGTTGTTTCAAACTAATTTGCCTTAATTCAAGTTAAATATCTTCGGTTACTGTCTAGTCCTCCTAACATGCAAATCTCTTTTTCATGACGACTCCACCTTAGGTTTAATTAAGCACTCCAACAACCAAATGTCACTTTTCAGTTTTTCATTCATTTGTTTCAAGTAAGCAAGAAAATTTTGGCTAAAAATCTACTCACAACAATATAATTACTTGATAAATAAAATCAAACCAATCATGAAAATAAGTACAATTCTATAAATTAAAACACAATCAAACTACACTTTCATAAACTACTGGATTCCTAGACAAAAAGTAAACTATTCACACATGATTAAGAACGAAACAAACTAACCAACAATCTGTTGAAATCTGAGAGAAAGATTTGACTAAGATGGCCTTCAACCAAGGGTTTCAAACCGCCACGAAAACCAAACACATACACTCAAGATTTTTCACCAAAACTAAAATCAAACTAGAAATCTTCAAAGGAAAAACAAAATTCGAGAAGAAAACTATGCTAGAACTCTAATCTATGCTAACTCTATGCTTGTGTGTATTCTTCTTCTACTGCAGAACGGCGCCTTTAATAGAGGGGCTGGATTGATCTTAGCCACACAGGCGAAGGAAGACGAAGAAACAGTAGTTTATGCTCACCACGGTCCGTGGCAGATACCACGGTCCGACCATGGCCTGGCCTGGAACCGACTTCCTGCTCTATTCTTGCTCCACGGGCGTAGCAACTTATGGGTGTCCATGGGAGAGGTCAAAATACATCTATTTATGGTCAAATGCTGGGCAAAAAGGCTAAAAATCCTACAAAACACATCAAACCACTATAGCCAAGCATAAATCGAGAATAAAAGTATAAAATAATAACATTAAGCATATAATTTTCCCAAAAATTGACATAAAATACCCTTAATATGATGTATACATTCAACACGTATCAAACTCCTCCTTGCTTAAACTGTTGCTTGTCCTCAAGGAATGCTAAAAAATAAAACTATACACAACCTCCTCATGATAGGCATAGGTAATATTCAAATGGCAAAGCTAATCCAAAGGTAGCCTAAAAAGATGCAAAAATCATTAATAAACAAATTAGGCAATGAAATTTGCAAAAACCTTTTTGATAGATCACAAGGTCAAACTTGAACCAATCTTCCTACATCGTCGACTATAGTCATTCTAGCATATTAAACAAGTAAGGCTAGCAATGCCGGTAGAATCTCACTATAGTTATGTAGCTCTCATCACTCATGTGTTTAATAATAATGAAGGTTCTCTCAATTCTCATTCCTTAGACTCAAATCTGCCATAAGCTTGACAAGGCTCCCAAATCCGTCATCACTAAAATGCAAACACACTAGACAATCATGAGGACTTTCATTAGGGTTCTAATGAGGCCATGGGTAAAGGTAAGAGGGGAATAAATGTTTTGGAAATAAGGAAACTAGAAGCCAAAGACTAAGCGCTAAACAATTCCAATGCATCATACAACATCCTTCTTGAACCATTATAATTTATCAACAAAATAAATCCCAAATTGAATAGAGAAAGAGTCGAAAGTGACAAATAACTTACAATCCCAATAAGGCTAACATTTTCTTTCATTTTTTTTCTCTTTCTTTTGTTCCTGTCCTTCTCTTTTTTTTTTTCATAATCCTTTCTTTCTCTTTTTTTTTCCAAAAAGGATAGGCAAGAGGAGATTTATCAAATCTCACATCCCTTCACCAAACAGCCAAATTTCACTAAAACATAACAATCCACCTTACTATTGTCCTATGATGCAAAAGAATGAAACACTCCTCTAGCTTAGCTTAAAGGTAAGAAAAGTATTTGGCCACAGGTTATAATGGGAGGTTGAAATCAAGAAAAATGGATATAGGCTCAAAGGGGCTATCAAGGGATACAAAACACAAAAAAGGTGGCTATTTGGGCGTGGGGTTTCAACAAATCAAAAATAAATTACCTCAATCATATTGTCTAAATGCAAAATGTGATCGTGAATGAGAATCAAAGCAAGTTCTAGAAAATGACGTCAAGGAAGAGTCACACGTGAAAGAAACATGAGACTAAGATGATGAATAGCCTCTAAAAGCTCAAAACCTATGGGACATCTACCAAGGTCAACACTAGCTCACTTGTGAGCATACACCAAAATTCATGTAAAGATTCATGGGGTAAATCAACTCGCATCCAACATGTGGTCAAAACACATAGATAATTTCGAAAACTCATTCGAAAATATTTTATGCACAATTCGGGCGAATTAAAGGATCAAACTAAATCATAGAAGCCTACCAAATCTAGAAAGATCATTATTGGAGGATTTTTTCTTTTTATTTTTGTTTTGTGTTTTTTTATGCATGCTCCTAATAATAATGCAAACTAAAAATGCAAAGAGACTAAAAAAAAAAAAAGACCAAAACTGAAATGCAACCTAGAATAAAAAGAAAACTAAATGCACTACTAAAGAAAACTAAATAGCAAAATCAAAAAATACAAAAACTACCACTAACTGCATATACAAAGCACAATCACACCAAACCAAAAACAGGTATTAGACGCCAAATATAACAACTAACCAAATATAATGACTAACTCCCCCATGCTTGAACATATTGCCCTCAATATGGCGCAGAATAGAAAAAGGGAAGGGGAGGAGGCGGGGGAGGAGAATGGGGTGGTTGGCCAAAAGAGATATGCCAATCTCGCTAGGTCTCTAGACATGCCTTATAGTCTTCAAAATATTATGTTTGGAAAGTAAGCAACCCACTAAACTCATCATGGGGCTCTTGGATATAGTCCCGAAGAGCAGCGTTCTCAGAAGTAACAAATGCTCAGAGGAAAACTTGCTCATCCTCAATGGATCAAGGGTATCTTAGAGGTCAAAATAGTCAGGAAAGGTGGTTGAGAGGAAGAACTAGGTCCGGCTTCACTAGAGTGAGGGACTGAATGATGAGGTACAGATCGAACAACCTCCTCATCATCAGGTACCCAATAAAGGCTAGCTCGGTGAAGTAGAGTAGTTTGATCAATATTGGTAAGCGGCAAAAGCCGGTCCCTAGGGTAAATCTAATATAAACGGCCACCCTCAACTTTATAAAAGTTCAAAACCTCAAAAGCAGCTTGATCAAGCTGCTTGGACCTAGAAACTCTATCCTTAGGATTGGGCTTAACTCACAAAAATCTAGCAATAGTCATCACAATCCCACTTATGACTATCGTACATTTAATGCTTATAGCAGCACTATGCAATTGCCTCCCTAAAAGGAACCTTGGTCAAGTTGAACACCATCGAGCATACATGACAAAAACTATAACTTAGATGGTCTCAGGACATTCAGACTATCGTCTAGAGCAAAAAGGGAACAAGCCAAAATATACTGGGCTACTCTAATGCAAGGGTTTCTAATATGTGTGCATTTTAACGAACTAGTATTGTGCCTAACACTCCTTGAAAATTCACCCCAAAATACATTCGGGTTGAATTCCCGGGGGACTTGACAATTCGATAAATCCATGCTAGGTGGAAAACCGAAAATATTATTGAAGGTACCTATGTTCAGTTCATATAATTGTCCCTGCAAATAAAATGACATAAATCCGACTTGACATTGAGGCCCTCTAGTATCCTCGGCATGGAGTGTACTTAAGAATTCTAGGGTCAGGTCCTGATATGTATGCTCTTTGATTTCCAAAAAGTGTCAATACTACCTTTTGTAAACAACCATCCAATATCATCCAACATTTGCAACCGAGCTAACAAATCCCTATCATAATATTCAGTTGCTATAACTATAAGTTCATTCAAACAATTGTACCCAGCAACATGATCTGGATAGGTCAAACCAACAGGGTGAGGAATGTTACCTCTACACGCGTGGTTCGGGATGTCCTTTGAAGTTGAGGTGGTGCTTGACCTGAAGATCCAGCCTCATTGGTGCTCCTTTGTCTCTTACTTAGTGCCATTGTTGTTAAAAACCAAATAAAAGCCAAATCTAAAACAAAAATAAGAAAATTTGAAGAAGAAAATCAAGAAATTAAGTAAAAAGAAGAAGAAAAATATGAAAGAAAAGATGGGTATGGTGGACGAGATGAGTTTGAAGAAAAAGAAGGAGAAAGAGATGGAATTTATGGAGAAAGATGAAAGATTGAGTGAAAGGGGATCATTTGGGTGAAATTGAGTGAAAATGGTGAAGAAATGAAGAAAGATTGAAGGTGTGAGGTTTGGAGAGTTTAGAGAGAGAAAATGGAGGTGAAGAGAGAGGAAGTGTCGAGAGGTTGAAGACGAAGTGTGAGGGAGATGAGTGGGCACCACGGTCAAAAACCTAAACCCGGGCTATAGTAGTACACCATAGACTGTGGGACTCACCACAGTCTGACCATGGTGTCTGTTGGTCCATTTTTTTCGATTTTTCTGGGTGGCACCCCACAGCTGTGGTTCTGGGGATCTGGCCGTGTTGGCTAACACTTTATTCATATATATTTTTTTTGTGTTTTTGTTTTCTTTTTTTTTCCCTTTTGGCAAGCTACAAAAATAGCAAAAAATAAAAGCTAAGAAAAAGAAAAAGGAACAAGAGCTTGGGTTGCCTCCTAAGAAGCGCTCTTTTAAGGTTAAGAGCTTGACCCTTCTTTAGTACTTGGTTCGAATCAGATAGTGGTATGGACATTGACTTTATCCCGGACCACAAAGTCAAATTTCTTTAGTCGAAGCCATCTCAAAAGTTCGGGTTGAAGGTCCTTCGTTTTCATGACACGGTGTCAAAGTGCATTAACTGCATACAAAATAAAGCGCATTTGTACCTTATCGGGATGGTCACTATTAACTTGTTCAACCTCTAAATCAAAATCTGCATCAAATCCTTCCATAGGGGGCATAGAGAGAACAGCTTTCACGAACCTGCAATAGTTGCTCATGGAAGACTCGTTAGGCACAGGGACCTTAACCTCAGGCATGTTAGGTGGCATAGGAGCAGGAAATTCTACCTTAACATACCGGTGGTCGAGGTCCTCATAAGAAATCCAATCAGAATTAGGAGGATCATCACAATTTAAGACATCTTCCATATCAACCTCAGGGGAAAGGGGGAATGCATCTAAGAAAGAAGAACTAGGGGAAACCACATCTTCCTTCATATGACAAAACACAGCATAGTGCCCTACTACCTTGAATGTAATCCGTCCCTTTCTTACATCAATATGGCAACCAACTATAGCCAAAATGGGCCGACCTTAGATAATTTAAGCATCATTGGTCTCAGGAATATCTATTATAATAAAGTCCTGCAATACCCAAATGTCTCCTATGTTAACGGGCACATCCTCTAATATGCCTATGGGTTGTGTCTCAGAACCGTCAGCTAACTGTAGTGAAAAGGGTGCGACTAATAATGGTCCCAGATGAAGCTTATGAAACAAAGAATATGGCATGATAGTAACACTTGCACCTAGATCACATAGAGCTCTCTCAACTTCTACTTTTCCCACTATGCAAGGGATAGGAAAAACCAATTGGGTTAGGAAGCTTAGGGGGAAAAATTGTAGGAAATTCTACAGTGTGATTCTCTTCAAATGTGGCAGTCTTGCCACCATTGTTTCTTACCTTACTTCTAGCCATGATTATTTTCCTAGCCTCTTCTATTAGTATATCCGCAGGGTCAGTTAAGTCCTCTATTTCTTCCTTCAAATTGACACAGTTGCAACGCTCATGAGGGTTAGGTTTAGGCCTACTAGGAAGTCTATCAGGGGGCGTAGAAGAAAAAGTAGCTTTTTGGACAATTTAGGATTCCAACATCCTATTATGTGTTGTAAGCACATCAACCTTTGAGGCTGATTGTTTAATATACTCATCCTATTTTTTATTGTGCCATAACCATACTTTCCATCATTGCTTCTAAATTGGACTTTTGAGGCAATTGAGAAGGGAACGGGGGTCTTTGAAAACCAGGGGTGGTCTAGCATTCATAGGGGCCATATTTGATAGGTTTCGATTAAACCTATAGGAGAAATTTAGATGATTCTTCCAACCCTAATTATACGTGTTAGAGTAAGGGTCATTGGCCGGTCTCGGGTTGAAATTCTGAACATAGTTAACTTCATTAAGGTCTTGGGAAAGTGGACTCTCTACTTGACAGTTTAAAGTTACATGCTCAACAAAACCCCAAATTTCAAGAGGGGAAGGGGCACTAGAATTAAAAGCATTAACATTCATTTGATTAAGTCTTTGAGTCGTAGCATCTACTTTAGCAGAAAGTAAAGTAAGTGCATCAACTTTAAGCTTCCCTCCAACCTGTTTGGGTTGGCCTTGTTTGGTGGACCATTGTAAATTATTGAGTGCAATTTCCTCAATTAGATTATAGGCTCCATCCTCTATTTTGCTCATCAAAGTTGCTCCTGCTGCCACATCAATAGTGGACCTTACAGACTGGGTCACACCATTAAAAAAGGCTTGGATAATCACAAACGTTGAAGACCATGATGGGGTATAAGTGTAGCAAATCTTTAAACCACTCCTAGGCTTCGTAGAGCATCTCTTCATTTTTTTGCATGAAATTGGTGATTTGATCTCTCAAGCTTGCTATTTTACTCGGAGGGAAAAACTTGGCGAGGAATTTCTTATCAACTCATCCCTAGTGGCAATGCATCCAGATGGCAAGGAGTGTAACCAAGCCCTTGCTTTATTCCTCAAGGAGAAAGGAAATAAGCATAGACGAATCGTGCCAGTGGAGACTCCATTAAGCTTTAACGTATTGCATACCTCTAAAAACACCGAGAGTGTAGATTCGGATCTTCCAAAGGCGCTCTTCCAAGCTGGGATTACTGCACCATTAAAATGAGTGCTGGTTTAAGCTTGAAATTTTTGGCATCTACGTTAGGGCGAGTGATGCTTGAGACGATCCCTTGGACTCCAGGAGTAACGAAATCTCAGAGCATTCTCCTTTGGTCACCTTCACCCACCATGCTTGTTAGGTTTCTTCTAGCCTCACATCTTTGTTCTTCAATGATGTGGATAGTACTACCTTCTGGTCATATAACTACGGAGCGACCAAGCAAGGGATTGAAGGTAGCTTGAATATCAATGATATGGAAAGCTACTTTCCTTTTTAATCCCCCTACAACTACACTAAAGGTGATAGTCTTGAGAGCTATTAGATGCATACTATAGTAGGCATAATACCCTTAAGCTAAAGTGGTCATATCTTCTAAAGTTATATGGAACATACTTATCGCTCCAAGCATGTGCATAGTGACTAATGATTCATTTTTAACAAAGGTCATCGCTAGGAACTTGTTGATGTGCTACGATAAGATTCAGATGATTATCGTGTTTTTTTTCTTATGGGAGAGGTTTCTGTTGTCAAATGTAATGGTCAAAGAGGATCATTCAGTTGTGAAGAAATCAACCAACTCTTAGGGAGTAGTTTGTGCATGGGCTTTTATTCCTACGAAGGCTTTAAGAGGTGCCTCTTGGTGATTAATGGAGAAAGCTAAAAGCCTCCATATAGTTTGCTTTTACTTGGCATAGCGAGGATAAAGTCTTCTTGTGGCTAGGTGCTGAAATTGGTTTTGGCCCATCACTTTCTTCAGTCATCTGTAGGGATTTATGCTTTCCGTTTGTTGGTGAGATGCTAAGCCTTTTCTTCTTCATCCTATTTAACCTGAGCAGTCTTAATGAGATTAAGAGGGGTTGCCCAATTGTCCTCTTAGTCATCTTCTAATACTCTATTGACTTCATCGCTAATGAGAATTAAAGGGTCAACTTCTTCATCTTCGATGATGCCTATGAATATGGTGCACAACGGGCTAGGCCAATTGTTAGGCTTTGTCGCATTTGGGATAGCCAAGGTCCCATCATCTTTCATGTCTCACATTACATGTTTTAATACCATAAATTAGTTAGTTGGATACCCTATTCCTTAGTGGGAATCATCCAATAAGCATTACTGTCGTAGTTTTTACTTCTCTAAACCTCATAAATCGGTAATAGGCCCGGTATGCTTATAAAGTACTTAGCTCTCGAGAATTCTCAAGACCTTAATTGGCTATATTTTGTGTGTGGCAAAGATCCAATTATTAAGGCTGAGTTTTCAAGTTTGTTACCACATTGACCTAGCCAAATGTTTTGGTATTATAGTCAATACTTGCTTTCTTGTCCTTAAAAGAACTTTTATTGCCTTAGTAAGCATTTACTAGGCTTTTTTGTGTTTCTTTCTCTACCAAAATCCCAGTGTCATTGAATTGCATGGGCATGTTTAAAGGTTAAAACTTCAGATGATGATGATAATTTCGCCTTACAGTCTTCACAATCATATGGACTTGTCTCTCCTATCACGACAATCTTGGACCAAAGAGACATTATAAAGTGCAGTGAACAACCTGTGTTATCGGCATATCGTGTTCAAATTCGTTGGTTATTATATCCCCGTTGCTAACCATATACATATTAAGGGAGTGGAACCATGATGGACTACCGCAAGCGTATAGATAAAGATATTGTTCCTCAAAGACTAATGTTACTTACCGAGTCTTATCTGTCATAATGTGCTAAGTAAAATTGTAATTCAAAGGGTTCAATTTAATAACTTCTAATTCACTAATCTAAATCAATCAAAGAGAAAATATATCTAGGAATTCTCATAGTTATGAAAGGGTATTGGACTAAAATGACAACCATGTGCTTTTCTCTAATCGGTCAATCTCGAAGAATTGCAATCTGTCTAGAAATTTGGTCTATTCTTTCAAAATCAATTACATTTGCCTACACTAAGCAAACGTTTTTTTTTTCAAACTAATTTGTTTTAATTTAAGTTAAATATCTTCGATTGCTTTCTAATCCTTTTACCATGCAAATCTCACTTTCGAGACTATTCTACGTTAGGTTTAATTATGCAGTCCAAAAACCAAATGTTGTCTTTCAGTTTTTCTTTCGTTTATTTCAAGTAAGCAAGCAAGTTTCGGCCAAAAAGCCACTCACAATAATACAATTACTTGATAAGAGAAATCAAACCAATCATGAAAATAAGCAATATTCTATAAATTAAAACATGATACAACTAAACTTTTATAAACTACTAAATCCCTAGAAAAAAAAAATAAACTACTCAGAAATGATTAAGAATTAAACAAACTAAACAACAACACGGTGAAATCTGAGAGAAAGGTTTGACTGAGATGGCCTTCAACCAAGGGCTTCAAACCGTCTCAAAAACCAAATACATACATTCAAGATTTTTCATCGAAACTAAAATAAAATGAGAAATCTTAAAAGAAACAACAAAATTTGAGAGGAAAACTACGCTAAAGCTCTAATCTATGCTAACTCTATGCTTGTGTGTTTTCTTCTTCTACTGCAGAATAGGGCCTTTCATAGAGTGGGTCAATTAACCTCAGCCACATAGCCGAAGGAAGATAAAGAGGCAGTAGTTTCATGCTCACCATGGTCCGTGGCATATATCACGGTCTGATCGAGGTCTAGGCTGGAACTGACTTTCTACGCTATTCTTGCTGGCGGGCGTAGCAACTCATGGGTGTCCGTGGGGGAGATCAAAATACATTTATCTATGGTCAAATGCTGGGGAAAAAGGCTAAAAATCCTATAAAACACATCAGACAACTATACCCAAGCACAAATCGAGAATAGGAGTATAAATAATAACATTTAGTACATAATTCTCGCAAAAATTGACACAAAATAGCCTTACAATGATGCATACATTAAGCACTTATCAACCCACCTGCTAACACCATAAAGGTGAGAGTAAGTACCAGAGGAAAAAAAGGCCTTATTTGTGTCCTTTAATTTTGGGATAATAGATTACATAACATCAAGAATTTCAAGTTTTATAGAGTGGAAAGTTGGTGGGCAATTTCAATTCTAGGATAGGTGCAAAAAGGGTGGAATCTATGAATTGACCAATTAAGAACTCTTCAATGGTTGCTCCACTTAATTCTTAGTCCATCGGTGAAGAATTAGGCTCATAAATCGAGCGGATAAAATGAGCATAATCATGCTTCTCATCCTCGAATTTATAATCCTACTATTTCTGGTGAGGTCATTTATAGGTTTTTGATACTCACTAAGCTTGGCCCCATCTTTTCATTTGGTAACATGTCAGCATCAAGGTCGCTATTTGGCCTATGACATTGGTCTTTTCTTCATGATGGATAGTTTTTTAGATCTTGTCTTCAACCCTAGAGTTAGAGGATTGACTTTTAGGCTTGTTGATGGAGATATTGTTATGTAACCCTACTGCTCTTCTCCAAGTGCCCATTTTGCCTTCATAAGCGGCAAAATTCTGGTTTTAAGAGTGAGCATTATTTTGGAAAAGAAGTCGTAAGGTCGGGGGTCCAAGCTAATGGCTCCCTAACACTCAATTGGCCTCCCCCACAATCACCTACTTCATAGGGTGCATCTGATGGCTTTCTCAATGATGGCTCCATGGAGTAATTTGATAGAATCAATTAAAGCTTCAATGTTAGAGTCTCCAACACATTTTGAAGATAAAACCCATAAATTCTATAGAATATTCCCTATCTCTTCTATTAGCCAAATCTTCAAACCTAAGGGACAACTGAGGGACATAGGATTTAGTTTTAAAAAAGAAAAGGGTCATTTCAAAAAGATTATATTCCCCAACATCCTGAATAGTTATTAATAAGATTGACTCCATGGTTGTGAACTATGAAATTCAATCCAGGGGATACAGTACGACCCAATAGATGGTGAAAAGCACCATTGGGCTACCCGCTTGAAAATTGGCCAATACTAGAAATGAATGTATTAAAGCCTTAAAATTCTCAGTTCCATGCCAAAGATATTTTTCATGAATTTTGGTTTATTTACTAAGCAAGGATTGAGATAAAACATTTTGATGGCCTCTTATTAACAACCATTTTCGTAATGAAATTGAAAATATCGGAATGCATTAATTTTATGGCTATTTATTAATGAAGATATTTTATGTATGGCCTAAAGAATTTAGCACAGAACAAGCAGTTATGGGGGCCTTAAAGGGAACATGGGTAGAAGATGCAAGAAATTAGATGAAAGCTCTACGTAAACTATTATCTTTGTTTAAGGCCCTCAAGGGCAGCCTATTTCTACTTGAGTATAATGGCAAAGCATTACGTTTTTGTTCCTTCCTTTAAGGTGCATTACGATAGGATGAAAGCTAGTTCGCTTAAAAAATTACTTGGGAGTCTTAAGAAGAGAATTGGTAGAGTTTTGTCACTATCAAGTTTGAGGGGAGTGTATTTTTTTCTTTTTGAAGAGGAGACAATATGGAGAGTTTCCTCAACATTGAATTCAGCCTCTAAAATTAGTGGTAATGACCTTTATTTATAGTGTTAGCAAGGTGATCACGCTAAGAAACAGGCCTCACTAAGCAATAAAATAAAATAAAGTCAATTTTATCAATCAAATTTCATAAAAGAGGGTAGAAATATGTCACTTGAAATCGAATGTGCAAAGATCCACTAATTAGCCTAATTACGTTAGTCTAGAATAAGAACATGAGGAACTTTTTAGGAATTTTTCATTGTAAGATATATTTTCTGTGTATGGACTAGCTATTGGGGATTTTATACGGATTATGAAATTCTACTTTAGTTAATTACATAGGTTAGATAAATTTAGTTGTGATATTCATTAATTTCATGATTTTGTAACGTTTTGTTTTGGGTAAAATAATTGTTTATAATTATTTGTGATTTAGTTGGTTGTTTCCATTTTTCAAATTTAGATTTTACAATATTGCTCAATTTAGATCAATACTAGTTGAATTGAGTCAAACCCCAATTCTCTTTTATTTCCAACTCAATTATTGAATTAAAAAAGGAAGTTAAAAAAACTATGTGGAGGGGTTTGCCCACATAGGAGGAAGAAGGATAAAGAACACAAAAGGGAAGGGGGTGTTAGCACGCAGTCAATAAATAGGGCTTTGTTTCTTCTCTAGCAACACAACAAACTATACCCACAGCTAGCACACACATAAACACTTCACACACATGTGAGAGAGAGAGAGAGAGAGAGAGAGAGAGAGAGAGAGAGAGAGAGAGAGAGAGAGAGAGAGAGAGAGAGAGAGAGAGAGAGGAATAAGAAGAAGAAGAAGAATGATGGAGATCCCTCCATGCCCCTTAATTTGGAACATCAAATCAGTAAGGGTAATCTTATTTTGCTGGCCAAAGCATGAATAAATTATCCTTATTTTGCTTAAGACCTAAAACAGCAGGTCACGGGTTTAATTCCAGTAGCCAACCTATTTTTGTGTACTTAATTACTTTGGCCTTCTTGAGGTTTAAGTCTAATATTTTTCATTGGGGCTGAATTTCAGGAAGTCAAATTTGCACCAAAACAAGTTTCATCCCATTTAGACTTCATGTACCTTTTCAAATTAGCCAATAAACCCAAGATATACAAACTTCCTAGTTCAACCAGAATAGACCCGGTTTTTGTTATGTGATTTCTTAAGCTTAATGGTGGTCTAAGTCTTGGATTTTTACCTTTTTGGAATCCCCAAGATGTCTAATTTCAGGTCCAACCTTTGAATTCCAATCATACCTAGAGGAAGTAAAGAGATCAAGTCATTTTGTCAAACCGACCAGTTTTGGTGCAAAACTACACGGTTAAATGTTTTAATAGAATTACCCTACTTAAACATAGTTTAACTTTGATTTATTGGTTGGGGGGGTTGTACACACCCTAAGGTTTCCCCCCATGGCCTGAAAACAAAATCATGCTCACTTTTGGTTGGGTTTACAGAAGTTAGAAGACCAGCCAAAAAACTGCCATGAACCCGGTTCAGCAGCATGGTTGAAGTTTTCCTTCTCCAAAGGGTTTACTATCTCCATTGCTGAGTGGCACATGTCCCAAGCTATCTAGAAGGCCAATGATCAGCTACAAAAAGAGTTTCTCTTGAAAAGAATGTCCAATGGCAAGCAAAGGCAGCAAAAGATGTCTCTTGAAGCTCATTGGATAGCCGAAAAGGAGAAGTCACTTTATGGCTGGTCAATCTCTTTCCTTTGCTAGATAAGCTGATTGTATTAGGACTACATAAGCATGGTTATGTTGTAAACATCATTTATTAGCTTTGTTTAATGTTTTGAATGTAATTTGATTAAGTTAGGACAAGGTTAGCACACGGTTAACGCTAACCGTGTAGATTAGCTTAGTTAATACCTTTCCTCCCTAGGAGGGTAAGGTCAAGGTGCTCGTGTGCTTGCTTGCTTGCATTCTGGGCTTGTATTAAAGAGCAAACACATGGCCACTTTGAAAGATATCATACTTTTGAATCAAAAATTAGATTGAGAGCATTTGTGCTTTCGTGCTTAGGCACATTCAAACATTAAACTTCCTTATCCTAAACTAGGCCAGTTAAGGTGGTGTTCAAGTGTAGTCTTAAACTTATTTAAGTGGTGTTTCTATATCTTAATCAAGTTTAGGAGCCCTAAACCTTCATTTGGTAGTGTTTCTGTATCCAAACAAGGGTTTAGTTCTATCCATCCACCGTGTTTATCTTCATGGGTTTGAAGATTACTAGCTAGTTTTCAGATTGCAAATCCTTGTGTTCTTGCTTTCTAGCTTTGTTTTCATTTAACCCTTTAAACATACTTCAAGTTCCTTTTCCTTTTTCCATTTAGAATCCTTTAATTCTAAATACCATTCCTACCTCACGTGCTTACTGCCTCACAAATAGCCTATTATGTGCCACTTTCATTGGTTTTTCCTTTGATTGTATTCTCTCTAGGTTTTAAGCTTTCATCTTAATTTAAGTTTTACAATTAACCCTTGGGAGATACATCAACAAAGAAGAAGAAAAAGAAGAAGAAAAAGAAGAAGAGCTAGGGCTTGGGGAGGAAGAGGGGAATTCAACATACTCTTGGGCTAGGAAGCTTTCTCTTTTGCCCATAAATTCTCGAGTGGGTAACTCTCTTCCTAAACTATATATATTTGAAATTAAATCCATTTTTGGATTTATGCTAAATGTTGGGATGAAAAATTGAGTAATTAATGTATGAGATAGTGTTTGGATGGGAATCTGAGACTGTGTAAGTGGATTTATACCTTTCTTGAACAACCATGAAATTAATACAGCTAATTATTTGATTTATGGGATTTAGGTTGGAACCATAATTTTTCTATGGCTTACGATTTCAATTCGCGACTCTGGGGTACCCTGGATTTTATGGAAATAATTTTAAAGGGATAATTTTTTTAGAATGTATTCCCAAGTACCTACTATTTTAGGTAAAACTATTAGCATGGGTCGATATTTTATGAAACAGTTACTTTTTGAAGTTTTTATTTACAACTTAGTCCCTAAACTTTTTGAATTTTGTATTCTGGCCCAAATGAGGCTCAAAGTGCAAATACTTAAGTTTTTGGAGCTTTTTAATAAAACTAAGCTATATTTTGTCTGGACTTCTTATAATGACTTTACTAGCACTAGTTACCACAATCTACTACTTATATCATAAATAGTATTTTTTTGTTATTAGCAGCCCACCATGCTTGGCAAAATAATTAAAGTTTAATTAGAGAGTTTCGACCATTACCTGAACTTAATCGGTGCTGGACTCTAACGTTTCTCTAGGTTCCGGTTCACGGATATTGTTAATCTCAATCCCACCTTCCTTAGATTAGGCACAACATAGATCTATTTTGTTTCCTATCTCAGACCATAGTCACTAATCAAGTTTTATATATTTCAAAGGATAGTGAGACTTTAATCAAGAAATTATAATATTTGAGACATAAGTTCAATTGAATAATATTCTACTGGGAAACTTCTTTTACTGAAAGTTTGAAAGTGCAAATCTTACAATGGAGAGCTTAAAGAGGGACTTAAGCAAAGATCATTAGAGATGCTTGCTCACAGAGAAATGGAGAATCCTGACTTCTCTTTTGCTCAAAAATGCTCAAATAACTGTGTCCCTTCTCAACACTCAACCTCTCTTTTTATAAAGGGGGTGGGGATACATATGATGCCCTAAAGGCTATAGTACACACTGCTTTTACACATGGCTATAGTTACCTTCACATGGCTATAGTAGACTGCCTTATTTTACAAACCTAACACTTGTTAAAATAGTAAAATAATTGAGCAATTATTTTTTAGAGTCTTTTAATAATGACAAGACTAGTCATTAATATTGAGATTCTACATGCCTTCATCTCTAATAATATTTTCCATACCATCATTATCTTGATAACCATCAAAATCTTCATCCAATTGAAGATGCTTTGGATACCATTTCTCAAATAATTCAAAAAGATATTTCTTTCCTTTTTCTGATAAGAATTTTTCATCTCTAACACCAAAAAGATAATCAAAGACATCTTTTGAAGCCGCTCCTTCTACCTTCATATATTTGCTAAATTCATTGTGATAGGTGAAAGTAGTGTTTTTGCAATGCATTAGTGTCTTTCCTCGTTCAATCAATCCCTAACTTTAATGATAAATGTTGCAAAATCTAATGGCTCTTGTTAAAGAAGGATCAGTAACTAATTCTCATTATTCTAAATTCTATTCTTGTTGTTGACCATTGGGGTTATCGAAATCAATCATTTGAATAAGATAATGAGCTGGTTTAAATTTTTCATTTTCATACTTGATTATAGCACAATGTACCTCCACATATAGGCATCTATTATTTGGGATTTTTTTGGACCATCAAGAGATGCAAGAATCCAATGGATCCTTCTAAATATGCATTGCTAAAATTTAGTTAGTGTTAAGAAAAATGGGAACTTCGAATCTAGGAACTCCATAAAGTACACTACAATCCTAAATTCCCAGGATTTAATGGTGGAGTCATTTAAAGACATTGAGTTTGCTGGTAAACTAACACCATCAACTCCAGACTCATCGAGAAAGTAGATTGTTGCACTCCAAGACTACTAAATATTATAGGAATAATTATGATAATAGTTGATGCAGGCTGCATACCATTCATTGGATCATTTTTCTTGAACAAACGAACTTATTTTTTCTTAAACATCACAAGGACATCTTAGTAGTTTATTTATAACTCAGGAAGGCAAAATCTATGGGCTACTAGGTAGGCAAAAGAAAGCAGACCAAAACATGATCTACTTTTTATATGAAATTCCAAATTATCTATAAGTGCTTTGCTAGAAGGAGTAACCCGTTCTAGTAGTGATGGCATTTCATATTGGATTTCCGCCTTTTCCAGTAGACATTCTGCTCTGATATCACCATTGGCAAGTTCTCGAGTTAAACTATCTATTAGAGAATTCTTCAATCCCTGTATATGTTCAATAGAGAAGGAAAACTGGTTAAGCCATAATTGCCAACGCAGGATTCATCCTTGCGCTTTCACATTCGATAAATTCTTTTTTCACAAAATCAAGTATTCTTTTGCAATCGGTTCGAATAAGGAAATGTTTTGGGGCTAAAAAGATTAAGAATTTTTAAATTCCCCTTATGATTGCAAGGATTTTTTTTCCATCGTGAGATAGTTGCATTCTGCCTTATTAAAACTTTCACTACAATATTTGCTGAGTTTTTCACCTTCTTTGATTTTGATTACTATGCTCCAGTGCTCATTGTTGACATCTGTCTCAAGAACTAAATTATCTCCTTAACTAGGTAAATTAAGAATAGGAAGATTTTTACACATGTTTTTGAAAGCACTAGGGGTCCATGTCCAACTTACTTCTTTCTTGAGTTTCTGCTGCAATGGCTTTCTCAGTTTAGCTAAATCTTTAATGAAATCTGAAGCATAAGTAAGGCATCCAAGAAACCTTTTTAACTGCTTTCTTCCTTCAATCTTTTTAGGAAAATTTTCTATTTTTTCGAGAATATGCTTTTGTAAGGTAATTTGTCCAGTTTCTATTTCTAGACCTAAGAACTCAATTACCTGTTCAGCATAAATGCACTTGTTCTTACCAAGTATAATACCATGATCAATACATATTTTGGTGACAGCTAAAACATCATCTTTGTGTTGTTCTATGGTTTTAGAAAAGATAAGGACATCATCCGTGTACATTAGGCAATAGAAATTAAGATCTTTAAAAATGTTATCTATTCTTCTTTGGAATATTTGAGGTACATTTTTTAAGACCAAATGGCATTACTATCCATTCATAACGTCCTTATGGGACACTAAATGTAGTTAAAGGAATGATTTTCTCTCGTATTTTTATCTGCCAATAGCCGCTTTTTTAAGACTAAATGGCTCCTGTTTTTTCTTTTGCATGATTTCCCACCATGGAAGTGGGATTGGTGTTAGGACTCTTGCTATTCCTGATTAATCCTTCATCCAAGAGTTCCTTGATTTCTTTATCAAACTCCTGGATATCCTAGTGTGACTCGAATGATAGTATTGGGATTTAACAAAGTAATTTTTGCAAATGTCTTATCTTTATCCCAAAATTTTAATGGATTAACAAAGTGGAGTTCTTTAGACAATTGCTCTTGTTGTTCAATAATTTGCTCATTAGTAGATAACTCAAGTAATGAGATTGTCATTGCTATCTCACGTTGTGCAGGCATCACTTTCTCACCACGCTGGTTGCGTGTAAATTCAATTTTCTGATGAGTGTAAGCTTTGCTCAAGTTTTCAATAGAAACTGAGTGGCCATTGATTATGAATATTATTTGGTTTATGGTCTGTGTGCATGAAGAATATAGTCTCTAAAAATTATTGCCAATAATCATGATATGTGAGGTTGATCAGTAGCTCATAAACCTAGTATAATGCATTGCACTCCTCCTAATTCTATAGATAACCCTTCTATGGCTTCATTATGACTCATAATGCTATTATTAGCTATTTTCACTTGTAAAGGATTTTTGACTCTTTTCCACATAAATGCTGGAAATAACGATACTTTTTCAAAGCATACAAAACAACCACTATCTATGTAGGCACACAACTTATATTTATTATATCCCTCTAAGCATATGTTCATTGGGATATGAATGCTATTAGGATTTGTGTTGGCCGCTTCATAGCATATCTCCATGGTCACATTTTTGAGTAATTCATTCTTATAGATTGGCTCGCTAACAGTTCCTGTTTTGTACCCAATGACTTTCCTATCTAGACTCTTACTCCTATCTACACTGTGTCTTGTGGGTTCAAAACTTATTTTACTCATTTCACTAGTTATGTTAATTGTATCATCTTCTTTAAGCTCTTCTTTTACTGAAAATGATCCTTCTTCGCATTCTGATGTTGCACTCATACTTCTTAATAATTAGGGTTTGATGATAATTTTACCATTCTCATCCATTTTTATCACATTTTTCTTATTAATTTTGTAGGGTTAGCAAAGCTAGATATCCATGAACCATCACTTTTATCTCCTGTGGATTAGATTTAATCCTCTGGATTTTTTGTACAGGGTAGGACTTTCAAATTTTTCTCCCGCTATTATGGTGACCTTAGTCTTTGGATCTATAGTATTATCCAATTTGTAGATAATTTTCTAAAATATCCTTAATAGATATCTTCCTCTTTTCATGTCCATTCCAACTATTTTAATCTTAAGAGATAGCAAATTTTTAGCAAATTCATCTTTTAGGCTCAATTAATATCTAGGTTGACAATTGAATCCTACCGATCTATTGTATAAATTAGTCTTAATCCCTGTGATAATTTGATTATTAAGTTTGGTATGCCAAATATGACAGAGCAAAGCATAAAGATCAATATCTTTGCCATAATATTCTAATGGAGTGATTTGAACTTGGATGCTTCCAACATGGATATACCTATACTTTCTATCTTTGTTATGCCTAAGGATATTTTTTCAATTAATGAGATTAACTTCTCCCACATCATACTCACAGTCTTAGATTTCTTCGTCCCCTTCCATCATTTCACATACATAATTGCTTTTTAATTGAAATATGACTTTTTATAGATCATGTCTTTCTAAATTATGAGAAGGACCTAATCTCCTTTGACTTTTTCATTCTCATTGTCTAAAGAAACTCTTCTCCTTGAAGATCATTAAGACTAGTCGAGCTACTTCCCATCATATGACTTGTTTCTTCATAATCACTTTCTTCATATTCATTGTCCAACATAATTTCAACAATTCCTTTGTTGCTATTGAGGGCTAGGTCTAATGCGTCATCTTCACTAAGCTTAACATAATCTAGGCTATCCAAAGATTCAATAACCTTGTTATTCTTCCTATTTTCGCATTCATTAGCATAATGTCCTACCTCTCCGCATGTGCAGTATTTATAGTTGTTTTTTCCTGTAGGATAATAAGTTGCTTTCCTAAAAAATCTTCGTTTTTTAGGGCTTGGCTTGTTATAATATTTGCTCCTATATTTCTCTCCCTTTGATTATTAAAACTCTTTTTCATATAAAATTTTCTTTTTCTTCTTTTTTCATGTTCCTTTCCCATTGATGAGGTGAATCCCAACAAGCTCGGAATTGTTCCTTAATTTTATTTTGCTTTTGAAGCTCAAGACACTAATCATTGATCCATTTTCTTAAATAATAGATTCCTGAACCAATCGTATTAATGATATCTATTCTTTCAAGCTATGCAATGTATTTTTTATGAATTACAGAGTTTGTCGAATATGGCAATTTGTCATAGAACATAACAAGTTTCACTATGCCCAATTTTGCAATAATATTTACTAAATTCAGCAATGTAATTTTCTATATGTCTTGTATTTCATAATTTTAAGTTATTGATCTTCTTTGCCATTCTTTTGCTTTTTCTTACCAACTTTAGCTCAGTTTTGATTTCCTTGCATAGATTTCTAAACATTATCGCTGGTGTTTTCATCATTCTTAATTTATTTTTACCGCCTTCATTTAACGAATCATATTAGTCAGCTATAGTGTCAGATAACTATATTCGATGGAGCTTAAGAAATTTGCAACAGTCCATGTAGTATTTAGGTTTAAG